>CM033641.1:115327247-115372045 GCA_019512145.1 Engystomops pustulosus
TATGTGGGTGTATTACTGGGGGTTGAGGCGGCTGTATTACTAGGCGGCTGTATGTGGATGTATTGCTGCAAGCATAGTGGATTGTGAGCAGGATAATTTGTATCTTTGTTGCATTCGGTTGGGGCCTCCACCAGATTTTGCGCCCAGGGGCCCCCACCAGCCTTAATCCGGCCCTGGCTGGAACGGCCTTTGTAAAGCAGGAGCTAGGCAAGGTAGATAACAAGGACAGACCTGGGGTTGCTTATGACGTAACTCCTCAGCACACTTCATGGGTAGACGGCAGGGCATGAACGGCCAATGCGTCCTTAACTTGAGACGAGAGTCCTTACTTAAAGGTCGCTGACAAAGCCACATCATTCCAAGAGAGTTCAGAAGCCAGGGAGCGAAACTGAACTGCATACTTTCCAACAGATGAGTCCCCTTGGCGCAGGTTCAGCAGTGCAGTCTCAGCTCAGGAGGCTCCTGCAGGTTCTTCAAACACCGCGCAGAATTCCGCCAGGAAAGCTGTGTGTGTAGACCGGAACGCCTCTGTCCCAAAGAGTGGTAGCCCAGGCCAGGGCCTTTCGGGAGAGGAGGCTGACAATGAATGCCACCTTGGAACGCTCAGTGACAAACTGAGACGGCATGAGTTCTATGTGCAAGGAGCACTGGGTAATAAAGCCCCTGCACAACTTGGGGTCCCCATCGTATTTGTCAGGCATAGACAGTCTTAGACTTGGATCAACGGCAGGAAGACAACCCGGGGTAACAGGAGAAGTCGCAGTACTGGTTGCAGGAATCTGATGCTAAGTGACAAGTAGCTGTTGCAGCATAGCGTTGACTTGTCCTAGCCGTTCTCCTTGTGAAGCAATCTGCTGGGACTGCTGGACCACAACGGGAGTAAGATCAGTCAGTTGGCAATGTATCACATGAAATGGCCTTCATTTCTAAGAACAAGAATAGATGGTTGCGTTTCACATAAAAGAACAAACAGAGTATTTGATGCTCCAGGTTCTCAACCAACTCAAAGGAAGGTTAGTTTTATAGCTTCTCAAATGAGCCAAACTGTTTTCAGCTATGCTAGCATACTTGCACAAGGGTTTTTTAAGGGATTTCTAAACATCCATTATCCTTCTTACACAGTTAGCAAACACAATGTACCATTAAACCACTAGAGTAGTGGTTGTTGGAAATTGGCCTATATACACCTATGTAGATATTGCATTAAAACAGAAGTTTTCAGTTAGAATGGTCATTTACCACAATAACAATGTATAGAGTATATTTATGATTCATTTAATGTTAGCTTTATTGAAAGAAAATGTGCTTTTCTTTAAAAAATAAGGACATTTTTTAAGTGACCCCAAACTTTTGAGTAGTAGTGTACATTCACACACAGCTCTTCTTCATCACCAATCCCAGCAGGCCCGGCACCAGCACCCGGCCAACCGGGGCAAGTGCCGGGGCCCCGGGATACTGGAGGGGCCCACTCGGGCCCACGGATCAATTGTACCAGTGTCGCTATAAGACACTGGTACAATTGATCACCATCCGGATCGATCACTTTCTGCCTCTATGCTGCGATGGTCAGGAGCGCAGCATAGAGGCAGAATCTAAAACTCACCTGTCCTGGTTCCAACGATGCGGCGCTCCGCAGGTTATGCGACGGCTCTGAAGCTGGCGCACATGATGACGTCATCGGATCACGTGTGCCGGCTTCAGAGCTGGCGCGTACAGGAGGCCCAGGCCGAAGACAGCTGCAGGCGCTGCTCCGGGGGAACCAGGAAAGGTGAATTCTTTTTTCTTTCCCAGAGGGGGGGGGTGGTCAGTGTGTCTGCAGGTGGAAGTGGGGTAGTCAGTGTGCCCGCAGGTGGCAGGGGGGTAGTCAGTGTGTCCGCAGGGGGAGGGGGGGCAGTGTGGCCACTGGAGGGCGGCCCACGGAGGGGCCCACTAAAACATGGAGCCAGCCCTGAATCCCAGCCACAGCCTCTTTAAAGGAGTATTCCCACAAAGACAAGATTCTTAAATATAGTCAGGATAACTAAATAAAACATTATTTAATTCTTTGTTATAAATGAACAATATAGCACTTCACAGATATAATTCCAACCTGCCTCTATCACTCCAGGCGTATACATTTATTGTTGCCAAGGGATCCCACCTAAATCTATGATCAAGGAGGGCAGATTCTTCTCATGAATAGCTTCTCCTGTCTGCATGATGCTCTGCTCTCTGCCTCCTGACCCTCCCCCCTGCAGTACTAGACAAGCTCACACACTCACAGACTTCCTCTTGGCAAGCAGCCAAGGCATACACTACAAGATAGTAATACTAGTGAATGTCCAGAAACTAAATGAAAGTGTAGATAAACCCTGGAGCCTGATAATCTAAGTGCATTGTCAGCACACATGGACCATGATATGTCTGCTTAGAGCAATGGTTCTCAACCTTTCTAATGCTGTGACCCCGCAATACAGTTCCTCATGTTGTGGTGACCCCAAACCGTGCAACTCGCAGTAAAAACACAATAAAATTGTGGCTCCGATGGCTTTAGGCGACCCCCGGTTTTGGTCGTTCGACCCCCGCTGGGGTCCCGACCCATAGGTTGAGAACCCCTGGCTTAGAGAGTCCCCCACCCACACTAGAATTTTACACTGACCATCACTGAGTGATAGGAGCTAAAACATCAACATTATTTTGATACAAAGGTGATAACTTGCTATTTTATACTTTACAGGTTTGTGGGAAAGCAGATTTGTTAGAAGAAGGTGCAAATGTTTAAAAAAAACCAATGAATTAATTCATCCAGAACATTTTAAAAATATTATAGTTTTGCCTGAAACACAGAATTGCAGAAGAAAAAAAATAATGTGAGTATCAAATTGTCTTTCCTATTACCTATTAAGTAAGTACTATTATAATATGCATGATTGTGGGGCTCAGCAGTTTTGGTTTATCTTAAATATGTGGTAAATATTACAAGGAAATTAGAATAAGTCCTTACAAGCATCCTATTAAGCATCTTATCATTGGGAGGCAAAGACTAACCTTAGGGGGAGATTGTCAGAAATGTCTGAGGTAAAACTGTTCCAGTTGCCAATGGAAACCAATCAGAGATCAGCTGTAATTTTATAAACAGGTGTACAAAAATAAAACTTGAGCTCATATACCACACAGACAGTCACTGAAAGAGACTGCCGGCCACACAGACAGACAGTCACTGAAAGAGGCGGTCAGAGACGGTATGAGACAGTCTGTACACAAGGCCGGATTAAAGGAGGGGCTCCTGGGGCTCTAGCCCCGGGGCCCCCACCACTTTCACTTTTTAAGGGGCCCCCACCAGTTTCCGACTGTCAGTTGATCACTACGTGCTGCTCCAAAACATGCATCAGCAATCTCCCCCAGGATGGCAGTCTGTTCCTCAGTGCGACGGGCTGCCTGAAGAGCGAGGAAGAGCATCATGGGATCACTGGAAGGGAAGGTGAGGGTAAGTATGAAGTTTTATTATTTTGTGGCCCATTTTCTACAGGGGACTGGCAGCTAAATTCTACAGGGGGCTTTGTGGGTGTATACTACAGGGAGCCGGTGGCTGGTATTCTACAGGGGACTGTGTGCTTGTATTCTACAGGGGCTACAGGCTATAAACTACAGGGTCCTGGCAGGCTATATACTAAAAGATCTGGCAGGTCTTTATACTTCCAAAACATTGTTGGAAGGGCCCCCCACCAGTTTGTGCCAGGGGCCCCCACCACCCTTATCTCGGCCCGTCTGTACATATAAATATTTTTGTTAAACCTATTCTATTTTGTTGTAGCCAAGAGCAGTTTTTTACTATCCTGGGCAACACCAGGAGCTACAGCTATTATATTATATATATAAACAAAATTAATATATATATATAGTTATATAAATGAATATTGTCAAACTGATAGGTAAAGGGAAATGGACAGCAGAATACAGATTAACAACTTCAAAATCATGTTCCTTTTGTGGCCAAGTGTGGTGACATCATTCAGAAAAAATTACTTTAAAGATTTATGCAAATTAGTTGTGTAAAATTAGGCATAGAGGTCACAGCTCAATGTAAGTTCCCCCAAAGCTCAAAATACCTCCTCTACCTCTTCAGGAGAGCAGGCAATTGTCATCCCAGGAAATAGAGATGTCAATTGTAGGTGAGGGTGTCCTGAGATGAGCTAAAGTTTAGCTGTAAGTCTTTCACCGACTAATTCTCTTATTACTTCAAAGTTGTTTTTCTGGATGATACTACTGGGCCATAAAAGTAACACAATCACTTGTGGTGTATTAATTTCATTTTGCATGGACACAATGTCCTTTAAAGGAACCACCACCACAAATCTACTATAAAGGTATATTGGGTGGTAGGTGGATAAATGGGACGTGAGGATAGCCCTTTTAAGGGACTAATCCTCACGTCCCCACACTTTTTTGTTAAATTTATTAGACATATATTCAAATTTACTTATGCGGCTACTGGGGCGTGGAGTGCCGCATCTGAGGTAACGAGGCGGCTATCCACGCCCTGGTAGCCTCTTTTCCCCTCCTATCACCCATCTTCGGCGCGCAGCTCCGCGTATCTGCGCGCCCTCGTCCGGCGATCCTAGTTGCGCATGCCAGAAGAGAGGCCCGTGCCTGCGCGGTCACTGCTCCGAACAGGCGCGGGCCTGTCTTCTGCGCATGCGCGACGGCAGGATCGCCGACGAGGTGCGGAGCGATGCGCCGAAGATGGGTGAGTAGAGGGAAAAGAGGCGACCGGGGCGTGGAGTAGCTGCCTCGTGTAACACCTCAGATGCGGCTACTCCACGCCCCATTAGCCCAAATAAGTAAATTTGAATATATGTCTAATAAAAGTTAACAAAAAAGTGTGGGGACGTGAGGATTAGCCCTTAAAAGGGCTATCCTCACGTCCCATTGATCCACCTACCACCCAATCTACCTTTATAGGTAGATTTGTGGTAGTAGGTTCCCTTTAAATATTGAGCTCTTTATCTCATAGTACATCTCAATGTGAAATCTGTATTTTGAGGAATTATACTATACAGATTTTTGCTGTATTTACAGTTATCCCATCAGTAATGCAACACAATAATAGTTTTTTTGCCAATTTTATTTATAATGTTCCATTTGATTGTATTTAAGCATTCAACTAAAGAACGGTTACACTGTCTGTGTTAATACAAATGCTGAATGGGTTGGAGTGGAAAAACAAAGTGAAAAGGTAAGTTTACATACATTAATCAAATTTTATGAATGCGATTAAACTGCTTTCCCGGAGGAGAAAATAGACACATGTAAGTATAATTAGATTTTTTAAATGCTATGTGTATCATTTGATTATGCAATGGCAAACAATTATGTTGAAATCCAAACTCGTGGAGTGAAATACATGTCAGTTCTGTTACATATTGTTGTTTCCATGCACTCACGATACAGCACTATTCAAGTAGAAAAAGTATGCGCTGTAGCACCCAGCACAGTTCTGATATTCTAAATAAATGATGGGGCCCTCACATTTCTAGGATAAGTATGGGTTCAATCACATGTGAATCTGATTATTGTGCTCTACAACACAGCTGGGGCATCTCAAGCGTACAAAACCTGAAATTGTAAAAAAAAAAAAAAAAAAAAAAAAAAATGTATGGTTGTGGCACTAATATATGATTGCAACATGTGGTAATCAATCCCTGCAATATTTAAATATTATATAATTTATTAAAAATGTATAATGCACTACATCACAGTCAATAAATGAGATTTCATAATAAGTTCACTCAAGTCCACCTCTCAATCCATTGGCTTGCTTGTTGCAATGGGGCAATTTACTTAGAAAGTCAGAAACTGCACTAAAAGTGCTCTTTCAGTGTATAATGCTGGGTGCGGCGATTCACTAAGATCGTGCGCCAGAAATTATGAATGTGTTGGTTTCCCCGGACTGGCCCGAGGTGCACCATCTTTTTTGTGGTGCACCTTTAACATGCGGCTTGCGAAACAATTTGCAAGCTAAATACGGTGTTCACTCCAAATCAGTCGGCCCGACCAACTAATTTGTGTTGCATGGAGGCTAGCATAGCTGCGCCACAAAAGGGACGCGTGTGACACAATAGCAGCACAGACACCTCTGAAATACCCGTGCAAGCCGTTTTATCCTAGAAGAATGTGCACCGTCCGACAAAAGTGCGGCACAACTCCCCTCAGTAAATATATCCCAACAAATATACCCCTTATGAATAGATATTGGGGCAGATTTATCGAGTGTCTGAAAGTCAGAATATTTCTAGTTGCCCATGGCAACCAATCACAGCTCAGCTTTAAAATATTCATTAGCAGGCACTGCCTTCTTCTGCCTGCTAAGAAAGATTTCTGCTAATTAGTTTCAGAACAAAAAAGGACATTAAAAAGAGGTGAGCAACACAATACAGGCATTGTTCAAGTTTTATTTTTAATAATACATTATTTATTTATATAAAAACAGAGCAAATGTATCCAAAGCTTTTTTTTAGAAACAGGAATCAGAAGTAACAATTTGTGAATATCAATATGAAACTGGAAACACATTTTCTAAGTTGAAACTTCAGGTCTTGCACTTGAACATGTATAGTAGCATAGAGTCAGCAAAGGTAAAAGAAATAGCTTATTCACAAAATTATTTACAAAAATGACTAACTCATGTTTTTTTCCATTTTCAAAGGTGAAGAAGAATAGAAACTTTGGATATTAACTGACACTTTTACAACTTTATTTGTCTCCTTTCTATGCTTCATGCAAGGAATATCCATTAGTATCCATTTTATTGCAGTTATGATACCACTTCAAATCTACAACAGCCTAATTGCCATGAGGTTTGCATTTCAAAAAGGTGTTTACCCACAGTGCAACCTGCTGACAATGCATTATAAAGCAGTCAGAGCTAGGGTGGACTTCAGTCATCAGGTGGCATCAGTCAGAAAGAGAAAAACCATTTGTATTTTTTCCCAAAAAAAGGTGAGGTTACATCAGTTTAGCCCTTTCACTTCCAAGCAAAGATCCAGTGAAGGTTTTGATGACACTCTTACTACATACCAAACAGCGGTTTCTTCTATTTATAACCTTGTGTTAATAAGCCTTACTTTATATTCTCTTTTTAACGTAAATTTCTGAATACTATTGAATATCAAATGTACTTTTTTTTATAATAAAATACAATGATTTGTCAAAAATAAATATGTTTGGATATCTCTAAATATTCCTCAGCAGGGGTAGAAATAGCCTTTCTACTGCATGAGTTGAAAAATGAATCTACAATCAGATCTACAGTCTTCTGACAGTAGATTCCTCATGGTAGGTATTCTTTAATAGCACTATAACTAATGATAGGAGAGAAATATTAGAAATCAAAGAATCTATAATGTAACACAGGGCAATACACTACATGTGAGTTCCACTACAGCATATTATTGTGTGGATAGACCAAATAATGAATTTATAATAAATACAGTTCCATAAAGCGATAGATATGTGCACAGTTCATCACGACCCACTTTTTAGTTAGATTGGGTAAAAAATCCTTAATACGATATGGAGCGACAAGTTAATGAATCACTTTACAGGACACTATCAAGTGTGGATGATCCGTTGAGAAGAGGATACATTTCAGACCACATGGGAACAATGGGGGATATTTATGAGAAGTTTTATTTCTTGATTTCTCATTAAACAGAAAATACAGAACACATACAATACCAAACATTAAAGATCAATATGACATGTAGAATGCAACTACACAGGTAGCACCACTTTTCCTCAGAGCAGGGGCGTAGCTAGGTCAAAAGATTCAGGCATGTGCTTCGGATCTTTTGGTCAGAGCCCCGGATGAGCACATCACGTCTCCTGCTTCAATATGGCAGCTGTGAGCAGGAGACGTGATGTGATGACGTCACCGACGATCGTCCTGCACAGAAAACAGGATAAGCAGAGAAGACAGAGGTGAGTATTAGTGATTTTTTTTTTTTGTTTATTAGTAAACAGTGTGGGCATTACTTTATAAATGCCATTGCTGTGAATAAAGGGCATTATGTGGACTGTGGGCATTACTTTATATGGGGGCATTACTGTAGACTGGAGACATTACTTTATAGGCAGGCATTATTATGGACTGGGGGGATTACTATGGACTAGTAACATTACTTTATAAAGGGAGCATTTCTATATAAAGGGGGTATTACTGTGGACTGGGGGAATTTCTATGTCAACAGTGCATTACTGTGGACTGGGGAAATTCCTATATAAAGGGGCCATTACTGTGGACTTGGGCATAACTTTATTAGGGGGGCATTTCTGTGGACTGGAAGCATTACTTTATAAAAGGGGGAATTTCTATACTGAGGGGGCATTATTGGGCTGGGCGGCATTATAAAATGTGGCTAATGTAAAGTGTCTAAATGTGAATATGGAGTTTAAAGAGGACCTTTCACCAGATTTTGCCCCCCCCCGACTTAAAATGTCTGCCGATAAAGAGTTACAAGTCCTCCCCATATCACCCCCACATCAATTAGCTGCCAGTGAGGCCCTTTACCTTAAAGGGTTATTCTCGTTGGGGCACTCACATTCAGTTTCATTAATCTGCCATATATAAAAACATTTCTTCAATTAGATATCATTAAAAAAAATGTTCCTGCGTGAAGATAATTTCTCATAAATGTAGTCATGTTGTCCCTTAGAAACAAGATAGCTTCCTCGGATATGACCACCTCTGCTGGAGGGATTGCACAAAGAAACAAAATCTTTTTGTATATGAAATGTCCGGGAGTTACTGTATATACTACAGCCGTCCTGTGGTAATGATTGCTGAAGCCAGGTGGTCAGGAAGGACTCTATAGCGCACGTCTAGCCACCGCTGCCAGAGTGTGACATGGTTGTATCCGAGGAAGCCATCTGGTTTCTAAGGGACCATATGACTACTGTTAGACACTGAAGGGGTTAACTGTGGATGGGCGGTATGTTTCCCCTGGGTTTTCCTACTATGCAAGGCCTTAGTGCTGAGGTTGTGTTGTCCAGCACCTTGGACACAGGTGGTGGGCGCAGCCTAATCAGGCTGCGTAAAGCTGCTGAGCAGAGCTGAGAGCGTTGTCTCTCTGAAAGGAGGCTGGAGAGCACACACAGCCCTGACCTCTGTGCCTGGAGCAGCGAAGTATTTTGCGTTTCAGTGGTGAGTTAGAGGAACTCTGTTTATTTAGCACCCAGGCAGGTTTGTTTGTCTGATGCCTGAATGTAAAGGCTGTTTTATTTTGTACATGCTGCTGCAATAAACGCAGGCGAGACCTATTTTGGACTAAACTTTGGTGTCAATGTCTTGGACTGCATCACGAATCACCGCTACCACGGTCTCTACTGGGCCAAATCTCCCACACTACATTTATGAGAAATTATCTTCACACAGGAACATTTTTTTTATTAACATCCATTTGAAGAAATGTTTACATATGGCAAATGATTTTAATTAAATATAAATGCCCTGATGGGAATACCCCTTTAATTACAGCCATTTTTCTGATATGTTAATTCGCTTTTCTGACTCATCTGTGGCAGCCTGAGAGAGGAGAAGAGTCAGAGATACCAGTGAACCACGCCCCATTATTGTGACTGACAGCTCTGTCTCTTCACATCACTGCCCTGTCTCCTTGTACTGAGGGACTGTATAAAGACATGTACAGATGGGAAATATTGTGTCCATTTTTTTACACAGTGCCTTGTGTTACATTCAAGGCATGTGATCAGTGACATCATCACAGGTCCTTTAGCCTAACCCATGGAGGCTGCTGTGACTTCATGTGGTCGGATACAAGCATGGGGTACAGTTTGCTTTGTTAAGAGTCTAAAAGGAACTGAGATGATGTCACTCTGGTCACATGATGAACTGTGACCAGAAAGGAGACATAAGGCAGGGGACGATTAGATGAGAGAGGCCAGATAGCAGGACACGCCCCCCTCTGATGCCAAGTAATATAAGACATAAGGTGATTTATGTGGATGTAAGCCAAACTATTTTTAGCTAAAAATAAGGGTGTCAGTCAGTTAATAGGGCTCTATAGAAACCTGTCACTGGCTGTATATGTGCAAATGTGGTGAAAGGTTCCCTTTAAAACTTGTGGGTCATTACTAAGTTTGGGAGCCAAAATCAGGACAGTATACTGCCACAATGTCCCGCATTATAAATTGTGAGGGCCACACTGCCGGAAGGGAGTATTATACAGCTCAGGAATAGTAAAGAGGGCTTTTTACGGTGTAGGGCCTGGAATGTAAGGGGCATTTGAAGTGATTCGGATCCCCCTGATTGAATCAACCCTCTTTCGCTAGAACACAAAAATAAATCAACTGTAAAATTCTTAAACATGGATCTCGAGTCTTAAAGTGCCCATTCAAAATAAAAAAAAATAAAATAAAAAGATTATTCCCGCCTGTGAATAGCGTAATGGAAATTAGCACCCAAATGTCCGAATTACCACTTTTTGACCATTTTTCAAGGTGTGAAAAAGCTATGTAAAATTGGTAGCCCTGCAATTATATCAATTATATCGACCCAAAGAATAAGGAGGAAGTGTAATTTGGAGCGCAGAACAAATCTTGTAAAAACAGCACCCACACGAAAATGCTGCAAATGTGGTTTTTTTGTCAATTTCATCGCACCTGGAATTGTTTTCCAGATTTCCAGTACATTGCATAGAATATTAAATGGTGACACTAAAATGTACAATATGTCTTGCATATAACATGTGTGAGATTTACTATAGGCCTTTTTAATACAGATTTTTTGTAGAGAAAACAAAGTGGATGAATTGTTATCATACAATACTGTGCTATATGCGTTTATTATTCCTGATTTCCTAGTGGAGGGCACTTTAGAGGGAAAACAGTTTATTATTATTATTTATTATTGTATTATTAACGCAGCACAACTGTGGAATCCATTATTGTATTATTAACGCAGCACAACTGTGGAATCCATTTCAACAATAGAGAACTTGTAAAATATATCAACTGAGAAATTTGAAATCGGTATAGAACACATGGACATTGGGACCAGTTTGTAATCCAAGTGCTCCCTGGAGCAGTATTGCGCATTTAATACCAATTTTGACATTTGTATAAAAAGTTCCTCTTTTACCATTTCAGCCAGTGTATTTAAGGGGAGTCTGCACATCCATATGGTCATTGCTGAGGTTAGATATACCTTAAGTGTTAACTAGAATGGAGAGATTCCTTACACTGATTATGAAGAGTTGCTACATACGATATCTTTCAAGAGATCATTTCCTAGTTCTGAGATGCATCAAACCACTTCTCTGTTGGAGACAGGTGAGCTGCTTATAAAAGGAGGAGACATGCCCAGGATGCACTCCATAATGCAACACTACACATAAAAAGTTCTTTACTAATTTTCAAAAGGGAGATTTTCGCTTCAGGTCTGTGAAAGTGCAAAAGTTTTCTGATTGAAGTCCTAAGGAAATTTCGGTAACTTAACCCCTTCCCGATATTTGGCGTAATAGTACTGCATGGCAGGAGGCGAGTTCCCACATTTTGTGGTATTATTACATCAAGCTTTTGGCACCGGCTCCTGAACGGAGCCAGCACCGGATGGTGTGGGTGTCTGCTGTATATTATGGCCGACACCCGACTCTAACACCCATGATCGGATATTCCTCCGATGGCAGGTGTTAACCCCTTATACTCAGCGGCCACGCTTGACAGCGGCGTGTAAGGGGCATTTGAAGTGATTCGGATCCCCCTGCAGCGTTTACCGCTGCCCGGGCTGCCAGTGCCCGGCAGAGCCGGATTAAAGGGGGGGCCAACGGGGCGAGTGCCCCGAGGACCCCACCACTTTGCCCTCTAAAATGGGCCACCACCAACTGTGGCGATTCGGGCGGTCCCATTGCCCGCAATCGCCCACTCGGTGCTCCGATACTCACACCGCTTGCCACAATGCACAGGATGTCAGCTTCGCTGTGCGGGCGGCGCGGAGTGTGACATCACACTCCGCGCCGCCTGCAGGAGGATGCAGATATCCCGCGCGCTGTGTTTTATGGCGACTGCCATAGACACACATGTACTGGCAGCATCCCGAAAGAGGAGCAGGAGGTCGCCGCGCATCGTGGGAACGGGAGGCGAGTACAGATTTATTATTTTACTGGGGACTTGTTATGAATTATGGGGGCTGTATAATCATGGGAGGCTATTGTATATTCATGGGAGGCTACTGTATATTCATGGGGGGGGGCGGCTGCTTGTATTCTATATTGGGGGGCTGTATATTCATGGGAGGCTACTGTATATCATTCGGGGACTGTATGTATGACTTGGGGGCTGTTTATTCATGGGGGACATACTGTATATTATTAGGGGTTTATGTATAACTGGGGGGTCTCTATATTTATGTGGGGCTGCTGTATATTACCGGGGGGCTGTAGGTATAACTGGGGGGCTGTATATTATTGGGGGAGTGTATGTATAAATGGGGGGCTGTATATTCATGGGGGCTGCTGTATATTACGGGGGGGCTGTAGGTATAACTGGGGGCTGTATATTCATAGGGGGATGCTGTATACTATTGGGGGGCTGTATGTATAACTGGGGGGCTGTATATTATTGGGGGGGTGTATGTATAAATGGGGGGCTGTATATTATTGGGGGGGTGTATGTATAAATGGGGGGCTGTATATTCATGGGGGGCTGCTGTATATTACGGGGGGCTGTAGGTATAACTGGGGGCTGTATATTCATAGGGGGATGCTGTATACTATTGGGGCGCTGTATGTATAACTGGGGGGCTGTATATTATTGGGGGGGTGTATGTATAAATGGGGGGCTGTATATTATTGGGGGGGGGGGGTATATGTATAAATGGGGGGCTGTATATTCACAGGGGGATGCTGTATACTATTGGGGGGCTGTATGTATAACTGGGGGTCTGTAATTATAACTGTGGGGGCTTATATATCACCAGAGGGCTGTATAAATAACAGCAGGATATATATATAAGGGTGAGCTGGTGCCGGTACTTATTTTCGTTAGTGTTATAAACCGCGGTATCGCGGTTTTAACACTTTTTAAACTTTAGAGCAGAAGGGGCTTCGGCGCTGCGCGCGACCGTGCGCGCGCAACATCGACGGTATTTCCTATGTAGGTGCGCGCACGATCGTGCGCACGCAGCGCCGAAGCGTCTTCTGCTCTAAAGTTTAAAAAATGTTAAAACCACGATACCGCGGTTTATAACACTAACGAAAGTAAGTACCGGCACCAGCTCACCCTGAGCTGGTGCTCGGTACTTACAGCTTACCCCTGCCATTCTAAATGGTAGGTTTCCTTTAAATTTTTGGTCAAATATATTATTAAACCTTTACCATATTCCAATAATTTGGGAGTACGGAAAATGCTAAGGTGTCATTTTTCCTGGGATGAGTTGACGTTTTCATTGCACCATTGTGGGGAATGTGCAAACTTTAGATCACTTTTTATTACATTTTTTTATACGTTGCGAAAGGGCAAAAAAGTAGCAATTCTGACATTTGAGCGCATCTTTCCATTACCGGTTTCACCGCGGGCAATAACCGTTTTTGCATCGTTATACATTGGACATTTTGAGACACGGTGATACCTAACATGTGTTTTAACTTTTGACCACTTTTTAAAAAATTGTTTTACATGTTTGAACTAGTAACGTTATATTGCAGTGCATTAGAAGTGTCAGCCTATTCATCAGCATAGGCCAACAGGCAGCTACTTGGTCCAGCCAGGGGCCCCCTCCCTCTACAGGTACATCAATCCCAGGGTCACTACATTGACCGCAGGATCGAAGGGGTTCTGTTCCGATACGGACTGTTAGAACCGGTTGCCATAAAGTAATTGGGTTAGGCCGACCGCGTCGGCCTAGCCTAAGGCCCCTTAGAGACCGACAAAGAAATCCGTATGGGTGCTTACTAAGGCGTTAAACTGTATGACTTGGGTCAGAATAGGTGGTAGGAATTTGGGCCCATCCTCTTGACAGAACTGGTATAACTGAGCCATGTTTGTATGCCGCCTTGCCTGCACCTGCCTTTTCAATTTTGACCATACATTTTCAATAGGATTGAGATCAGGGCTTTGCCACAGCCACTCCAAAACATTGACTTTGTTATCCTTAAGCCTCCTTGTAACCAGATGGGCAATGACCCGAAACACACTGCCAATTTGCACCCAAGCTTTGACTTTGCTGATATCTTGAGATGTTGCTCAAGTATGGTCAAATAATTTTTCAACCGTATAAATTATGATTTTATGAATGTTTACTCCTCTTTTTTATGGAATACGGACAGGGAAAACCATATAAAGTGTATGTACACAAATGCCAGAAGCCTCAAACAAAATGGAGGAACTGGAACTCTTGATGTTGGAGCGGAAATATGATATATGGCTGGACAGTAGCTATGACTGGGCTGTTACTATAGATGGTTATAGTCTTTTTAGAAAGGATCGTATAAATAAAAAAGGGGGAGGGGTTTGTTTATATGTGAATTCTTGCCTCAAGCCTGTCTTGCGAGATGACATCAGTAACGCAAATGCAAATGTGGAGTCCCTATGGGTGGAGATAAGGGGAGGAATAAGAATAATAAAATATTACTAGGGGTTTGTTATAAGGTTTCAAATATAATGGAGACAACAGAGGAAATGTTGATAAGTGAAATGGATGCGGCTTCAAAGCATGGTGAAGTACTTATCATGGGGGACTTCAATTACCCAGATATTGACTGGGGGGCAGAAACATGCAGATCCTTCAAAGGTGGTAGGTTCTTGTCAACAACAAAAGACAATTACCTGTCGCAAATAGTCCTGGAGCCAACAAGAGGGGGAGCACTGCTGGACCTTATCCTAACCAACAGACCTGACAGGGTATCAAAACTACAGGTTGGGGGGAACCTGGGGAATAGTGATCATAATATCATTGATTTTGTACTATGGTTTACTAAGAACGTTAGTGAAGGGGCAACCAGCACTCTAAACTTCAGGAGGGCAAATTTTCAGCAACTAAGGGAAGACCTTAAAGGCATAGACTGGGATAATGTTCTCAAAGACAAAAGCCCCCCCCGCCCACCACCCCAAAAAAAATGGGAATTTTTCTCATATATTCTGAAAAAGTCCTGTGAGAAACACATACCTTATGGGAAAAAGCATAAAAGGAACAAGAAACAGCCAATGTGGCTAACTAGTCTTGTAAGGAAAGTGTGAGACACTGAAGGGGTTAACTGTGGATGGGCGGTATGTTTCCCCTAGGTTTTGCTATTATGCAAGGCCTTAGTGCTGAGGTTGGGTGTCCAGCACCTTGGACACAGGTGGTGGGAACAGCCCAATTAGCCTCATAAGGCCGCTCAGCAGAGCTGAAGTTGTTGCTTCTCTGGAAGGAGGCTGGAGAGCACACAGCCTTGACCTCTGTGCCTGGAGCAACGAAAAGTGTTTTGTTAGTGGTGAGTCAGAAAACCATTGTTTAGTTAGCACGGGTAGACGGGTAGGATATTATTTTGTTTTGATGCCTGAATGTGAAGGCTGTTTATTCTGTTCCTGCTGAAATAAACACAGACGAGACCTGTTTTGGACTGTACTTTGGTGTCACTGTCTTGAACTGCATCACAGCACCCCGCTACCACGGTCTCTACTAGGCCAAATCCTCCACATATGGTGCTTCGGATTGCGGGCAGTTCAAAAGACATACACCTGAAAGGCTTGCTACATCCTGCAACATTGCATGGCCTGGGTGAAAACAGCAGGCAAATTGCAGGATACAGCCAAGATGGAGGACTTTATTAAATACCTGCAAGAGGAGTCCCAGGCTAATCGGCAGCTGCAGCAAGCCATGCTCCAGCAGCAGGAGGAGAGGTCCCGCCAGCAGCAAGCCATGTTCCAGCTGCAGGAGGAGAGGTCCCGCCAGCAGCAGGAAGAGTCCCGAGCCATGTTCCAGCTGATGATGGAGAAGTTTTCTGGCATTATGGCAGCACCGCAAGCGACGACTACTGAGGGGTCCCATACTGGTCTGCAAGGGTACCCGATTGTTCAGCGTTCCGCACGGGCTGCAGTACAAAAGGCCTTACAAAAAATGGCGACGACCGACGACGTGGAGGCGTATCTCACTGTGTTCGAGCGAGTAGCTGAGCGAGAGGAGTTACCGGCTGAGCAGTGGGCAGATGTCCTGGCACCGTTCCTGACCGTCGAGTCGCAGAAGGCTTACTACGACCTGAGTGAAACGGAGGCCCGTAAGTACCCCCAGCTAAAGGCGGAGATTCTGGCTAGTCTTGGGGTCACCGTTCAAGTTCGCTCCAGCCGGGTCCACCAGTGGGCTTACTCAGAAAAATTACCCCCACGCTCCCAAATCCGGTGAGTGTCACTGTTTGCCCGGCCGGTTCTGGCGGCCGAGTCAGTCACGGATGCAGAACCCCAAGTGTGCATGGTCACAATCGGTGGTCACACAGTGGAAGCCTTGCTAGACTCAGGGAGTCTGGTCACCCTGGTGCGGGGAACTTTGGTTGATCCTGGACTATACAGTGGGCGGAGAGTGGGAGTGTTGTGTATACATGGGGACACTTGCGAATATCCCACTGCTCTCATCAACCTACATACCCCTTGTGGTACTATTGCCCATGAAGTGGGGGTGGTGGGGACCCTGTTTCATGAGGCTATCATCGGCAGAGACTTACCGGTGTTTTGGGACCTCTGGAGACGAAGACCCACCTCAGGTGCTGTTGCATATAATGGACATCAGGTATGTCCGGCCTTGGCCCCTGAACCCTTTGAGGCCGATGTACCCACACCAGCAGTAGGGGTGACCCCATGTGATGAATTCTCTCCCCTAGAGGTCGAGGGCCACGAGGAGGTGGCCGGCATGCCGGACTTTGAGATTTCCCGTGAAAATTTTGGGGCTGCACAGCTACAGGACCCTACCTTGTTTAAAGCACGGGAGAATGTTAAGGTGATAAATGGGGTACTCCAAATACCAGGGGCTGACAAAGTATACCCCCGAATGGTGATTGTTGGGGAACTGTTGTACAGGGTTGACCAGATACGGGGTGAGGAGGGTGAGCAACTTGTAGTACCCCAATCTCACCGTAGGCTGGTGCTAGAGCTGGCACACAAACATGTGCTGGGAGGGCACTTAGGTGCTGAGAAGACCCGAGAGAGGATCCTGCAGCGATTTTTCTGGCCCGGGGTGTGGGAGGAGGTAAACCGGTATTGTAGCTCCTGCCCTGAGTGTCAACTTACTGCCGCGGTCTCCCACTTCAGGAGTCCTTTGGTCCCGCTACCAATCATAGAGGTGCCATTTGAACGGATTGCAATGGACCTGGTTAGCCCCATAGTCAAATCCTCAAGGGGGCACCAATACATCCTAGTTATCCTGGACTACGCTACGCGGTATCCCGAGGCGATTCCATTAAGGAACACCTCCTCCAAAAATATTGCTAGGGAGCTGTTCCAGGTGTTCTCACGCACAGGCCTCCCCAAGGAAATCTTGACTGACCAGGGTACCCCATTCATGTCTAGGGTAATGAAGGAGATGTGTAAGTTACTGCAGGTAAAACAGCTCCGCACCTCTGTGTATCATCCTCAGACAGATGGCCTGGTCGAGAGGTTTAATAAGACCTTGAAGGGGATGCTAAAGAGGGTGGTCAGCAAAGATGGGAAGGACTGGGATTGTTTGTTGCCCTATTTGATGTTTGCCATACGTGAAGTTCCCCAGTCCTCCACGGGTTTCTCACCCTTTGAGCTGTTATATGGCCGTTCCCCACGTGGGCTTTTGGATGTAGCCAAGGAGACCTGGGAACAGGAGAGGACCCCTCACCGTAGTGTGATAGAACACGTCTCCCTTATGCAGGACCGCATAGCGGCGGTAATGCCCCTTGTAAAGGAGCACATGACAAGGGCACAAGAGGCCCAGTCTAGGGTCTACAATAGGTCAGCCAGACTCAGGACCTTTAACCCAGGAGACAGAGTGCTAGTTCTGGTGCCCACCATTGAGAGCAAGTTCTTGGCAAAATGGCAAGGACCATATGAGGTCATGGAGAAAGTGGGGGAGGTAACCTACAAGGTATCTCAGCCGGGGAGGAGGAAACCCGAACAGATATACCACGTGAACCTCCTAAAGCCATGGAGGGAAAGAGAGTCCCTGATGGCCATGGGAGTAGAAAAAGCGTCTGTCCTCAAGAAGGGGACACCGGAGGTAGGTGTACCCGATGCCAAGGTGCCTGAAGTACAGATCTCGGAGCCCCTCTCCAGGGCCCAGATTCAGGAAGCGAAGGAGTTTGTGCTCCGAAATGTGGATGTGTTCTCTAAGTTACCGGGACGTACTTCAGTCATCAAGCATGACATCATAACTGAACCCCACATCCGGGTACACCAAAAACCCTACCTGGTCCCCGAAGCACGCCGGCTTGCCATATCCGAAGAAGTCAGGCAGATGTTAGACCTGGGGGTTATCGAGGAGTCTAAAAGTGACTGGTCGAGTCCTATTGTGTTGATTCCCAAACCTGATGGTTCCCTACGGTTCTGCAATGATTTTAGGAAGTTGAACGAGGTGTCCAAATTTGATTCTTATCCCATGCCCAGGGTTGACGAGTTGATAGAACGACTTGGACAGGCTAGGTTCTTCTCCACCCTTGACCTGACGAAAGGGTATTGGCAGGTGCCCCTTACTGACAAGGCCAAAGAAAAGACCGCTTTTGTTACTCCTGACGGGCTTTTTCAGTACCTGGTACTCCCCTTTGGGCTACATGGGGCTCCCGCCACATTCCAGAGGTTAATGGATCTCGTGCTAAAACCTCACCGGAGATATGCCTCGGCCTACCTGGATGACATCATAGTTTATAGTACCGATTGGGAGAGTCACCTGGCCAAGGTGCAAGCAGTGGTAGACTCCCTGAGGGCAGCAGGGTTGACAGCAAACCCCCAAAAATGTGCACTGGGTCTGGAAGAGGCCCGTTACCTGGGGTACCGTATTGGGCGAGGTGTCATCAAACCCCAAGTAAATAAAGTAGAGGCGATCCAGCAGTGGCCACGACCTATGAGCAAGAAGCAAGTGAGGGCTTTCCTAGGCATAGTGGGCTATTATCGCCGATTTATCCCCGATTTTGCTACTATAGCGGCACCCCTGACTGACCTGACCAAGGGTAGCAGGGCGGTGATGGTAAAGTGGAGTGAAGAGGCTGAGGGGGCGTTTCAGCGACTTAAGACGGTTCTGTGCGAGGGACCGGTACTGATCACCCCTAGCTTCACCAAGACCTTTATTGTGCAGACTGACGCTTCTGACGGGACAGGACAGCCCCTAAGCCCACAAGTAGGGGAGTCTGAGGAACATCCCGTGACATTCCTGAGCCGCAAGCTCACACCCCCTGAGAAGAACTATAGTATAGTTGAGAGGGAGTGCTTGGCGATAAAATGGGCTCTGGAATCCCTGAGGTATTACTTAGTAGGGCGACAGTTTACACTAGTGACCGATCACTCTCCCCTCACCTGGATGAGTCAGGCCAAAGAGAGGAACGCCAGGGTCACAAGGTGGTTCCTAATGTTGCAGAATTTCAAATTCACGGTGGAACATCGAGCAGGAAAGCTGCATGGGAATGCCGATGCCCTGTCTCGTACCCACTGTCTGATGGCCAAAAGTGTTCGCCCCCACAGGGTCAAACAGAGGGGGAGGGTATGTGAGACACTGAAGGGGTTAACTGTGGATGGGCGGTATGTTTCCCCTAGGTTGCTATTATGCAAGGCCTTAGTGCTGAGGTTGGGTGTCCAGCACCTTGGACACAGGTGGTGGGAACAGCCCAATTAGCCTCATAAGGCCGCTCAGCAGAGCTGAAGTTGTTGCTTCTCTGGAAGGAGGCTGGAGAGCACACAGCCTTGACCTCTGTGCCTGGAGCAACGAAAAGTGTTTTGTTAGTGGTGAGTCAGAAAACCATTGTTTAGTTAGCACCCTGACGGGTAGGATATTATTTTGTTTTGATGCCTGAATGTGAAGGCTGTTTTATTTTGTTCCTGCTGAAATAAACACAGGCTAGACCTGTTTTGGACTGTACTTTGGTGTCACTGTCTTGAACTGCATCACAGCACCCTGCTACCACGGTCTCTACTGGGCCAAATCCTCCACAAAAGCAATAAGCGAGAAAGATAAGGCGTTTAAGGTGCTAAAACGTGAAGGTAGTTTGGAATATCAACAGTTTAACCCAGAAAGAGGTACGGCGCCGCCTCGTAAGCACCAAGATAGATAAATCACCGGGGCCAGATGGCAAACACCCCCGGGTTCTGCATGAACTATGTACCGTGATAGACAGACCGTTATTTTTAATATTTGAAGATTCACTGAGGACTGGTTATGTTCCACAGGACTGGCGCATAGCAAATGTGGTACCAATATACAAAAAAGGATCAAATAGCGATCCTGGAAACTACAGACCCGTGAGTCTGCTGTGGTGGGGAAAATATTTGAGGGGTTTGTTAGAGATGCTATCCTGGAGTATCTCACTGCGCACAACCTTATAACCCAGCGCCAGCATGGGTTTATGAGAGATCGGTCCTGTCAGACTAATCTGTTTGGTTTCTACGAGGAGGTAAGTTCAAGACTGGATCTGGGGTACGCTGTGGATGTTGTATATCTGGACTTTTCAAAGGCATTTGACACCGTGCCACATAAAAGGTTGGTATATAAAATGAGACTGCTGGGAATAGGAGAAAATCTGTGTATTTGGGTAAGTTATTGGCTTAGTGATAGAAAACAGAGGGTCGTCATTAATGGCACATTCTCAGATTGGGTTGAGGTTACTAGTGGAGTGCCACAGGGGTCAGTATTGGGGCCACTTTTTAATATTTTTATTAATGACCTTGTAGTGGGTTTACACAGTCAAGTTTCAATATTTGCAGAGGATACTAAGCTTTTTAAAGTAATAAATACTGAGGTCGATAGTTTAGCATTACAGAGGGATTTGTGGAAGCTTGAGGAGTGGGCAGAGAAATGGTTGATGAGATTTAATGTAGATAAATGTAAAGTTATGCACTTGGGCCATGGAAACAAAGAGTATAATTATGTTCTAAACTGTCAATTACTTGGTAAAACTGGAGCTGAAAAGGACTTGGGGGGTATTGGTGGATGGTAAACTTAATTTTAGTGACCAGAGCCAGGCAGCTGCTGCCAAAGCAAATAAAATTATGGGATGTATCGACTTCCGGTTCCGGCGCAGTGATGTGAAGTCACACGCTGAGCAAGCTCCTGCAACCCGGCCACAGAAAACCCACACGGTAGCCGATAGGAAGGGGGAGAGTGTGACCCAGATCACCTCCATTGATGGAGAGAGGCACCTGCGACATCATCGGGGGAGAAACACAGCAAGGACCGGCGACAGAAGCCCCGCCGCGGGAAGCTACAGAAGCGCGGGAACGTCGGCCATTAAAGAAGAAGGCGCGCAGGCGGCAAACTGGGAACGGAACTGCGGCAGAGCTAGCAGAAACCCGCGGGAGTGATAGCGGGATCGCAGTCGTAGTGGACACGGCCCAGCTGCATAGCAGACAGCACGGGCAGAGGGCAGGAGGCCCACCGCTGGCACCAGGAACAGTGTAGTGATCCACCAGCCACCAACGCAGTGAGCAGCAGTAACATTGGGGCACAAGAGGCAGACTGGGAGCACCAATTGACTACGTGCGGCTACTTTGAGAACAGCAGAGTCCCAGTCCACATACAACCCCCAGGGAGTGTAAGGCATCTGGGTGGGCTGTTACGCATCCATCAGGACGGTCCCGTCCCAGCTCTGCCTAGCGCAAAGGGGGTGAGCACGCACACTGCATGGAGAAATACCTGCTCCGAAGTGGACAAAAATCTAAGCCCCGTGCATCAGAACAATTTCTAATCTGCCAATCACATGGCGGCAACTCAGTCCATTTAGGCATGTAGACATGGTCAAGACAATCTCCTGCAGTTCAAACCGAGCATCAGTATGGGAAAGAAAGGTGATTTGAGTGCCTTTGAACGTGCCATGGTTGTTGGTGCCAGAAGGGCTGGTCTGAGTATTTCAGAAACTGCTGATCTTCTGGGATTTTCACGCACAACCATCTCGAGGGTTTACAGAGAATGGTCCGAAAAAGAAAAAACATCCAGTGAGCGGCAGTTCTGTGGGTGGAAATGCCTTGTTGATGCCAGAGGTCAGAGGAGAATGGGCAGACTGGTTCCAGCTGATAGAAAGGCAACAGTGACTCAAAACGCCACCCGTTACAACCAAGGTAGGCAGAAGAGCATCTCTGAACGCACAGTTCGACGAACTTTGAGGCAGATGGGCTACAGCAGCAGAAGACCACACCGAGTGCCACTCCTTTCAGCTAAGAACAGGAAACTGAGGCTACAATTTGCACAAGCTCATCGAAATTGGACAGTCGAAGATTGGAAAAACGTTGCCTGGTCTGATGAGTCTCAATTTCTGCTGCGACAGTCGGATGATAGGGTCAGAATTTGGCGTCAACAACATGAAAGCATGGATCCATCCTGCCTTGTATCAACGGTTCAGGCTGGTGGTGGTGGTAGTGTCATGGTATGGGGAATATTTTCTTGGCACTCTTTGGGCCCCTTAGTACCAATTGAGCATCGTTGCAACGCCACAGCCTACCTGAGTATTGTTGCTGACCATGTCCATCCCTTTATGACCACAATGTACCCAACATCTGATGGCTACTTGCAGCAGGATAATGCACCATGTCATAAAGCTGGAATCATCTCAGACTGGTTTCTTGAACATGACAATGAGTTCACTGTACTCAAATGGCCTCCACAGTCACCAGATCTCAATTCAATAATAGAGCATCTTTGGGATGTGCAGCCGACAAATCTGCGGCAACTGTGTGATGCCATCATGTCAATATGGACTAAAATCTCTAAGGAATGCTTCCAGCACCTTGTTGAATCTATGCCACGAAGAATTGAGGCAGTTCTGAAGGCAAAAGGGGGTCCAACCCATTATTAGCATGGTGTACCTAATAAAGTGGCCGGTGAGTGTATATCATCTGCATCACCTCCGAGACAAGCCATGGAGGAAGAACCAATACCAGACTGCACACAAAGCCAAATCTCACATATAGGCACCCCGGCGTAGAACGGGACACCAATGTCTCGCATCGGGTACCCGGTGATGTCACAACTTGATTACCAGCAGCTGGCAGCAGAGGTGGTGACAAAGCTAGCCCCAGACATCCAGCGGGCGCTAGAATCGGCCCTCAATTCAATACGCCAAGACATAACCCATGACGCCAGAATCACGGAACTGGAAAACAGGGTGGCGAAGACGGAAGATGCACACCAAGACATACGACGCCAACTCGAGTTGGTCACCCTAGACTCCAAAAGGCTAACCGATAAACTCGACGATATCGAGAACCGCTCAAGGCGTAACAATTTGCGCCTCGTAGGTCTTCCGGAAACCATCTGCCCAGGAGAACTGCAAGTGTTCTGTGAAAGTGACCTGGCAACAGCGCTGGGGATCAAAGGCAAATGCAGAGTGGAAAGAGCCCATCGACTGGGAGCAGACCCGAAACAGTTGAACCCGCAACTCTCAAATAAAGACCTCAAATCGACACGGCCCCGGCAGGTCATAATGCGATATCTGGACTATAATGACAAAAGAGACATAATCAAGGCTTTTCGTCAGCGATCGAGACCTTTATTATTCCAGGGGTCGAAGCTCCTTTTATTCGAAGACTACTCAGCAGAAGTGAACAAAAAAAGAAGAGCCTTCAGCACCATCTGTTCTGCATTAGTAGACAAGAAGGTACGCTTTCAACTCATCTTCCGAGCAACCCTGCACGTGTTATGATGACGGCTCGATGGGGGTCTACACTACACCAGAAGCAGCAGAAGAGGCAGTCTGCAGACACGGCCTTCTGTCCCCCGCCAGCATTGCTAGAAGTGGGAGAAAACGGATGGCCTCACCGCAACGCAGAAGGGAGCCATGACGACGCTTCAGAAGCCTAGACTCCCGAGCCTCATCGCCAGGGAGAAGCACCAACTACCCAAGAAACCTCAGAAACAACTGACTGAATCAGCTCCTCTGGAGGGGGTAAGAGTGAATAACCCCCATGCATCCTTACAGGAGTTTTTGTTGGCACCATTCGGGGCTACTTAGACGCAGTGCAGCCATAATGCCTTACCTGACTTTGACTTCCCCAGCTGAACCCTAGCCACCCCCCCCTCTCTATTCCCTTTCCCCCTCCCCCTACCCCCCCTGATTCATAGTGATGGTATAACTGGCCGTAAAATGCAGGTGGCTCGTGCATCACTGAAAAAAGTGAAGTCACCAAACCCAAATGGGAATTGCTTCAAAAATGGCCATAGGTTTTAAGTTCTCACGTGAACTCCTGTTATTATTGTTATTTGTCAAGTTAAATGTTTGCACATATGTTAAAAAGAAAGTACTATTGCCGCACAGTCAGCTTGTAACAGGATTAATGAGCAGGGCACAGGATAGGGGGGAGAAAATGTCCAGAAATGGGAATAGCTATGCAGTGGGTACGAAACCTGACCATCCAACTCGAAAAAAAATGTCTGATACCATACTCTATAGGCACCAAAAATTAATTTAATTAAATGAAAATAGTAATTTGGAACGTAAAGGGACTGCGGTCCCCTCAAAAACGGACGAAAATTCTACGTCACCTAGGCCGCTCCAAGCCGGACATAGCTCTCCTACAGGAGACACACCTGAACGAGTCAGACTTCTTTTGAAAGCAGAAACTATGGGTAGGTCAGGTGTACGGCACCCCAGCATGTAATGGCAAAGTAGGGGCTCTGATATTGATACATAAGAACTTCACAGGGGTAATAGTGAAAACAGAATGTGACAAGGAGGGGTGGTGGGTAAGAATCCTCATAGAATACCAGGGAAAAAGCTGGTCGATATACAGTGTATACGGGCCAAATGAGAATAAGAAAGAGTTTTATAATAAACTCATAACCAAGCTAATAGGAGACACAACGGCATTCAAAGTGCTAGGGGGGGACCTCAATACTACATTATCGACTGCGGAGGACAGGGAACGGCCAGTGCCTAGCTCACAGACCACTAGACAGCGGCATGAAAGATGTTTGGAGATTGCAGCATCCGGATGAAAGAGAATACACGCATTTCTCACACCCACACTCTAGCTGGTCAGGCATAGATTATATTTCATTGTCAGAAAATGTGTTCCAGCGGCTGCTAACATCAGAAATAGGAGATATTGCAATCTCAGACCACGCACCAGTCCAGGCAAATATACACAAAGTGCACCCAAAAGGCACTGACATACTCTGGCGCTTCCCGACATTCCTCACCAAGGATGATTCCTTCACAGACATACTAAACGGCTGGTGGTTGGAGCATGACCTTGATCATGCTTCTATTAGGGCAGACCCGGCGGCATATTGGATGTCGGCAAAGACTGTCTTAAGGGGCTGATTAATGGCATACACCATTTACCTCAAGAAAAAAGTCAAAAGGCAGTATGAAAAAGCTAGCGAGACGCTAAGAAAAGCATACACAACATATGTCAATACCGCCTCACAGGCGACAAAACTAGCATGGGATGAAGCGAGGGCTAACTATGACCTGTGATTAGACAGAAGGGAGGAAATGCATCGACAACCTTTTGAGGCAGAGTTATTTAAATTCGGCAACAAAACGGGTAGGTTGCTAGCCAGATTGGCCAAAGGGAGACACAAACCCGCCCATATACAGTCCATACGCCTACCCTCCGGAGCGATAGTCTCCTCGCCAAAAGAGGTGAACAAGGCATTAAGGGATTTCTATGAAGCACTATACACAGACGATACACAAGGCAGTGGGGACGCAGCTAACTATCTAAAAAAAACAAACTACCAAAACTGACCAGCGAACAGCTAAACTCCCTAAATGAGGACATCACAGAAGACGAACTAGGGAGAGCTATAGGGAATCTAAAAAATGGCAAAGCACCAGGCCCTGATGGGTACCCAGCAGAGTTCTACAAGGCACTAAGAAAACAGATAACCCCAGTACTGACATCACATTTCAACGCAATACTTCAACATGGCACACTCCCATACCACTCAAAAACAGCATATATTAAATTAATCCCTAAAGAAGGGAAAGATTTGCTGGAACCAGGGTCCTATCGTCCAATATCCCTGATCGACCAGGAAATCAAGTTGCTATCAAATATAATGGCGGATAAGCTAGCACGATATATGCCAGGGCTGGTTGGAAAATCCCAAGTAGGCTTCATACAGGGAAGAGCTGCGGTCACCAACATCAAAAAGTACTGACAATACTAGACAGGGTAAAAACGAGACCACAGGAAGGAGAGCACCCAATTCTCCTGGCACTGGATGCTGAAAAGAATTTGACAACGTAAAATGGCCATGGCTCACCCTAGCATTAGACAGCTTTGGCATCTCTGGGAAATTCAGAACAATGATATCTGCCCTATATGACTCACCGGTGGCACGCATACACACGCCAGGCTTTCTGTCCTCCCCATTTGCATTACAGGAAGGCACGAGGCAAGGGTGTCCGCTCTCGCCTTTACTGTTTGACCTGGCAATAGAACCCCTAGCCAGATCCTTAGAGGATACTGATTTATTTGAGGGCATCACAGTGGGAAAGAAGAAAGTGAAAGCTGCCCTATTCGCAGATGACGTAATTCTTTTCCTCTCTGACCCAAAACGCCACCTGCAACCAGTTTTGAAACATTTCTCATTTCGGCACATTTGCGGGCTTTCGGATAAATATAGACAAGAGTGAGGTACTAGACCTCCTCAACAGACAGGACGCCCTGAGAGGGAGCTGCCCCGATATGCCCTTTAAAGTGGTGACCACCTCGCTTACGTATCTAGGAATTCGCATAGGCCGCACGCCTGATACCATTTACACATTGAATTACCAACCCCTAATAAGTAAGATGATAGCGGAGCTAACTCCCCCTCACAATGATGGGAAGGTGCCACTTAATAAAAAATGATCTCATTCCCCAAACTATTATATCCCTTACAGACAATACCAATGCTCCTAAAACAAAGACGTGGAGAGCATAATGAAAGCCTTCCAGCACTTTATTTGGCGTGGCCAGAGACCACGAATTGCAGCAAAAAAACTGATGCTATATAAAGGAGGAAGGAGGGGTGAATCTACCCAATATAAGAGGGTACAACTTAGCCTGCTTGCTACGACATGTCATAGACTGGCTCTATAACAAAGACAACAATTCCAATACTGACATAGAAAAAGAATTAGCAGCACCATATGACTTACTTTCCCTTATGCACACTAGTTACTCAAAATGGCCACCAATAGCGAAACAATCCATTCTCCTCCGGGACACACTAGTAACATGGAAGGAAGTGAGAAAATTACAGTCTCCCTTTTCTGATATCAAAACACATGCCTCTATGGTCTCACAAGGATTTTAAGCCAGGCACTGAAAGTAGACTGTTTAGCTCGTGGAAGGAGAAGGGGATTAGGACGATACGAGACTTGTTACACGAAACAGAACCACGCTGGCTCACGGAACAAGAGCTCCCAACCAAATACTCATTAACGGGATGTGTAACCTTCACTTACCATCAGATCCACAATTTCATAAAGTCAAGGGTGGTGGACATCAGAAAGGAAGCCCTAGAAACATCCTTTACTTCCATGTTAGGCACAGAGCAGAGTACCCTGAACATATCAACATTGTACAGGGACCTAAAACAACAAATGTTGAAAACCACCCTGACACAGGTAGGAAAAGGCTGGGTCCGTAGATTTGACGACCAGGAGGTGGCAGAAAAACTGCTGAGAGGGTGGCAACATATCAGGAAATGTGTAGTCAGTGAGCAATGGAGGGAAACATATTTTAGAATACTACATCACGCATATTACGGTTTTGACCTGCCAAAAACAACAAGACCTGACAGAATTACAGAGTGCCTCAAATGCTCCACTCCCAGCACCGACCTGTGGCATGGCATATGGAAATGCGAACACACGCAGGCATTCTGGAAAATGGTAAAGGATCATATAACACCACACTGGTCGGTCACCTTGCCCCTTGACCCTCTAGTACTGATTTTTCATGATGAGGAAAATGAAGAAATACAGGGAGACATGAGAACAGACATACATGTCTTTCTCCTGGTGGCCAAGCGCAGTATAATGAAACACTGGATACATAACTCAATACCTGCCATGACAGAAATAACTACACAAATGAGATAAAGGGGTATTCTCGTCTCGGCATTCACATTCAGTTTCATTAATCTTCCATATATAAAACATTTCTTCAATTGGAGGTTATTAAAAAAAATGTTTGTGTGAAGATAATTTCCCATAAACATATCCATGTTGTCCCTTAGAAACAAGATGGCTTCCTCAGTTACGACCACATCACATTTAGGCAGCAGTGGCCAGACATGTACTATTGAGCCCTGCCTGACCACCTGGCTTCAGCGATCATTACTACAGGACGGCTGTGGAACATGTAGTAATTCTCAGATATTTCATATACAAAAACTTTGTTTATTTGTGCAATCCCTTCAGCAGAGGTGGCCGTATCCGAGGAAGCTATCTAGTTTAAGGTACCATATATCACTACATCTATGGAAAATTTTCACACAGGATCATTTTTTTAATAACATCTAATTGAAGAAATGTTTATATATGGCAGATTAATCAAACTGAATGTGAATGCCCAGACGAGAATACCCCTTTAATCAGACAAGATAGACTAAAGACTTTAAGACACAAATAAAAACAGACAAAAAGCTTCTTCAGAAAATGGAGGAAGTTTAATACATCTCATATGTCTAGAACAGAAATTGTGGAGCTGGTGACCCCATTCCGATACACACAGTGGTACAACCGGGAGGAACTGAAAGGGACATTGGGGAATTTAAGATTACAAACAACGGAATAAAAAACCCTTCCTAAATCCCGATTACTGCAAGGTACGATAAGTGTTGGAAACAATGCAGTATGCCACCATACATCGAAACTTAAACTGATTGCACAATGTACTTTCAAATGTTATACAAGATAAAATGTTATTTATATTTCAGAAGTGTTGTAAGCCAGAACAATGAGCATGTCTATAGATAATGCGCAGTGTCTTATTGTCCAGTACGTTCACTTTTTTTTTTTTTTTTAATTGTAAAAATCAAATAAAATTGTTTGTTTAAAAAAAAAATATGGGATGTATCAAGAGAGGAATAGATTCTCATGATAAAGACATAATTTTGCCCTTATACAAATCCCTGGTCAGACCACACATGGAATATTGTGTACAGTTTTGGGCACCAGTGTATAAAAAGGATATAGTAGAGCTGGAACGGGTGCAGAGGAGAGCAACCAGGATTATTAGGGAAATGGGGGGGATTAGAATACAATGACAGATTACAAAATTTGGGATTATGCAGTTTAGAAAAAAGACGACTGAGGGGAGACCTCATTACAATGTACAAATACCTGAACGGACAGTACAAGGATCTCTCCAAAGATCTTTTTATACCTAGGCCAGTGACCAGGACAAGGGGGCATCCTCTACGCCTAGAGGAGAGGCGATTCTACCATCAACATAGACAAAAGGTTCTTTACTGTGCGAGCAGTGAGACTATGGAACTCTCTGCCGCAGGAGGTTGTTATGGCGGACTCTATGTACATGTTCAAGAGGCCTGGATGCCTTTCTGGAGAGAAAAAATATCACGGGTTATGGGGATAAAACATTTATTTAATTCTTAAAGGTTGGACTTGGATCTTTTTCCAGCCTTATATACTATGATACTATGATCGAGAGAAACAGGAAAAAAAAGGGACAGAGGAATGCGACTCGGGTGATAACGTCAGGTATATCCGGCTAAGGTATAGGAAAAAAAATCTGAGGTGCTCACCTGATGGATTCTTGCAGAAAAGCTCTTAGAATACTGGAGGTAGTTCCACTCTCCTTGTCAGTGATATTAGTCCAAAAAGGGCCAATAGTATTTATAGGGGTTGACCCTGTCTATGCAGCTCCCACAGTTGGGGTAAGACCGGAAACACCCACTAGGTGTCCGGTAAACGGACTAATATTAATGGGGGGGGGGGGGGGGGAAAGTGCACCAGTAACTCCTGCAGCAAAATCCCACATGACACTGCTACCCTCTTATTCCACAGTTGAGATAGTTCTCAGACTTCTGCATTTTCCGCCAAATGTAATGGCTTTTATGGACGTTCAGTTAGTTTTGTCAGACCACAAACCAGGTCTCCAAAGATTAAGGTTTTATTCCTGTGTACTTCATCCTGTCAGAATGGCCTCTCAGCCTATATTGTTTACTTGTTTCACTTTGGATGACGACACACCAGCATTTTCACAAGGTATTTTGCTTTTTGGGTTGACAGAACCGATTTCCTCCCTAGCAATATAATGGCCGGACATTCCCATCTTGTTTGTACATGTGTATAACTGTTTATGCTGACGAATGAGGAACATTCAGGTATCTGGATATTGTACCCAAGGGTGAACCAAACTTGTGCAAATCTGCAATTCTCTTCCTGATTTCTTGGAATATTCTGAAACACTGCATCTTTGATGCAGTGTTTCAGAAGCTTCCAAGTACATGACATTATGTGGGCAGCCCACATAGTTAAAATTAATCTTGTATAGTGTAACTTTCTGAAAAGCCAAAAAGTTAACAAACATGCTTTTAAAAAAAAAAAAAAAAAAATCTGACATTTGGCAAACATTTTGGTAAACACAACCAACTTAAAAACATGAAAGGTTTATTCAGATTAATCAGAAAGGGATACAAATATATGCATATGAGCCTTTTTATGAAGTACAGTCATGGCCAAAAGTTGAGAATGATGCAAATGTAAATTTTTACACAGTCTACTGCAGCAGGTTTTATAGTGGCAATTTGCATATACTCCAGAGTGTTGTAAAGAGTGATCAGCGTAACAGCAAATCATTGCAAAGTTAATATTTGCCTTGAATGAACTTTTTCCCCCCAAACACATATCTACTTTATTGGAGGTCTGCCTTAAAAGGAGCAGCTAACATTGTTTCAGTGATTGCTCCAGTAACAGATGTGGGTGTTGATGAGGACAGGGCTGGAGATCTGTCATGATTAAGAATCACACCACTGGACACTTTAAAAGGAGTCTGGTGCTTGGCATCATGGTTTCTCTTCTGTTAACCATGGTTCTCTAAAGAAACATGTGCAGTCATCATTGCACAAAACTGGCCTAACAGGGAAGAGTATCGCAGCTAGAAAGATTGTTGACTGAGGTGCAATCACATCAAGGAATTCAAGGAGACAGGTTCCATTGTTGCCAAAGGCTCCAGGGCGCCCAAGAATGACCAGCAAGCGCCAGGACCGTCTCAAGTGTTTCAGCTTCAGGATTGGGCTACCAGCAGTGCAGAGCTTGCTCTTGAATGGCAGGAGGCAGGGGTGAGTGCATCTGCAAGGCCTGGTTTCAAGGAGGGCAGCAAAGAAGCCACTTCTCTCCAGAAAAAACACCAGGGACAGGCTGATATTCTGCAAAAGGTACAGGGAGTGGACTGCTGCGGACTTGGGTAAAGTCATTTTCTTTGTTGAATCCCCTGATTGTTTGGAACATCTGGAAAACAGCTTGTTCGACGAAAACAATGTGAGCGATACCACTTGTCTAATGCCAACTGGGTAAAGCATCCTTTAACCATTCATGTGTGGGGTTGCTTCTCAGCCAAGGGAATCGGCTCTCACCTAAAAACACATCCATGAATAAAGAATGGTACCATAATGTCCTCCAAGAGCAAGTTCTCCCAAACGTCCAAGAGCAGTTTGGTGATCAACAATGCCTTTTCCAGCATGATGGAGCACCTCGCCATAAAGCAAAAGGTGATAACTAAATGGCTCAGGGAACAAAACAGAATTAGGTTCCATGGCCTGGAAACTCCCCAGATATTAAGCCCATTGAGAACTTGTGGTCAATCATCAAGATACGGGTGGACAAAACAAAAACCAATAAATTGCGACAAAATGCAAGCATTGATTGTGCAAGAATGGACTGCTATCAGTCAGGATTTGGTCCAGAAGTTGATCGAGAGCATGCCAGGGAGAATTGCAAGAAGGGACAACACTGCAAATATTGACTTGCTGCATTAACTCATAATACTGCATAAAAGCTTTTGTTACTCATAACATGATTACACAATTTCTGTATGCGATAAAAAAATCTGACAAACACATAAAAACCAGAGGTCATGTGACAAATATTTGTGTGATTCTCAACTTTTGGCCACGATTGTATGTAAACTTCTGGTTTCAACTCTACATAGCAGGTCTATGTAACCTACTCTGCATTGTGTCAAACTCGACTTAATTCCAAAGACATTGATTATTAGGAAGGGGGTACATTAATCTCAATGTCTATTTAAAGGACACCTATCATATGGTCTGTCACTAGTCCTGTCACCCCTACCTGTTGGAGCAGCTCAAAAGGATTCCATCCTAGCCTTCATGTAATCAATTCATACATTATTCATTCTAAAATTTATATTATGTAAATGAGGCTGGGCAAATTGAGAAAGTGATATCACCCCTGTTCCGTCTCCTACCCCTCAAGTCTGTGTGTAATGTATCGTAAACCATTGCAAGTACCTGCTTTATCTGCTGACGTGCTGTCCTCCCATACACATAAGCGAAACAGAAATCTGACATGTTCTGCTATACACATAGCTACATCCTAGAGCAGTTGTCTCACACACAGGCTGCAGGGGTCGTGGACACCATGACCAGCAAGTATGGTGTTGCAGCACCAGGAGTGGCACATTATACAGGCTGTCAGTTAAAGACTAGGGGTGTGGCTGTGCCTCCTACTCATGAATAAGCTGGACAGCTGACTAGGATAAAGATTCATTGGATATCTCTTGGGTCATTTGGATACAGCTTTAGTATCGATTGCTCAAGTTTAGACAATGCTTTCTAATGGCAGTTAATAAAAAAATAAATTTAGCTTAGGGGGTTAATTTGCCTGACAGGTTCTCTTTAAGACTATTAAGAACTCCATATGATGTCTATTGCAATCCCCAAATCTGGAAACCGGGAACCCTGGTCTTTACTTCCCTACATGGTCTTTAATTAGTTGAACCTATTTGAGTAAGGTCTGAATGTAGGATGTCGAATAGTGCACAAGAAGATCCATGCCAAGTTTTGGAATTAAAAGGAACTCTCCAGTTAAAGACAATTCATTGAATAATGCATGGAGCAGAGCCTGAGGGGATGATCATTACTCATTTTCATTGTATTCCTTGTACCTAGAGTCATGCTTCTCCCTTCATGCCCTGCACAAAGTCAATGAATCAGCTTTTACAGGAGTGTTCTTTTTAAATTAATGTGATAAAGATGGAAAGCACGAAATTGAAAAACTCTGCAAGTCTACAGTACCATCCAAGTTCTTCCTTTAGGAAATGTTTTTTTGAAGCCAGACATCTTTGTGTTGAGAAAGTCCTTCACAGTTGCCCAATATCTGAAGAGCATTAAATGGGAAAATAAAAATTTTGGCAGGCAAAGGAATTGTGGTTACATGAAGTTGGGGAAACCTACAATTTCATCTAGCATCGAACAGATGTCAGCAGGGACAGTATAAGGGCCATTACAATTGAAATATTTAAGCATTCATCTTTTCCAAGTCTTTGGAAACTAAAAGAAACCAGACAAGTATTCAGTTGCAAAATGGCCATTTATTGCCTACATAGATGAGGGTAGAAAAGGTACACAAGGATACAAGCAATTATTTAGCCCTATACATTATGTGTAAGCAGTACCCAATCTCCAAATGAACAAAGTAATTTGTCATGAGAAATATCGTGAGGTTCTTCAGCACCTCTCTTCAGCTGCCACAGGTCTAGAAAGCAGGACAAACAGTGCAACTTTTAGGCTGGATTTTGCATTGTTCACATTTGTAATACTATGAAATGCACAGCAGATTTTATACATGAAATATTGCCCAAAATACATCGGCTGTGCAGTCCAGATTGTGGTGTAATGTTGCGGTTACAAAAAGTTAAAAACGGCTGGTGATTTTTTTTTCCCCTCATACATTCCCGATTACACTGCAAAGATCAACTTGTGTAAAATCAATTCAAGAAAATGTTTAAACCAAATTTGCATATTCATACAGTGCAACAAAAACACTGAGCAATATTTCATTTAATCGACGAGTTTAAGACAATGTTTTACTGAATATTGAGTGGTAAGCTCAGGCACCATTTCATACATCCAATTAAGAAAGCATTAAACCTGCCATAGTTCTACAGCAATAAAACAGCATAAAAGTGTTGAAGGGGAAACCCATTGAATAAAAGGACAAAACAATATTAATGTGTAATATTAATGAATGCACCAGTAAGTTTGTGACAAAGTTTTGCAGACATTAACAAATACATTCACTTTCTTGCCAAAAACCTAGCAAGAAATTCTTTAGAAAAAATAATTTGTTTTAAAGAACACAAACCATCTGAAAATTGTGCTAAATTTTGAACTGCTGGAGAAAAAAAAAAAAAAACAACATATAACAAAGACACACACACACACACACACACACCTCTTAAGTCCATTTACCGGTCCTGAGCTTTGCACACCATTAGACATTATGCAACTACAGAATATATTCACTAGAAAAGCTGGGTGAAGGCGATCACTTCTGCAGATCATTGAGGTAAGTGACAGTTGCATTACAAGTAGTTCCACGACAAAGAAAAAAGTTAGTTCTATTAATTTTACAAGCTGGTCAAAAATTGTATAGACAATGGAAATGAAACCAAGCACAAAAATGAATATGCTTTATAACTTGTGGTTTTTACGTTTTAAAAGACAAACTATTTTACTGAATTGAGATTTACAGTCTTGCTCAAATTAAGTTTACTGCAAACTACAGATCTGTAGGGAAAGAATGCACAGTTCTTTTCTAATCTGAAGTTAACTAGAATATATGGGTCGAAATTCTAGACTCAATAAAATTATACATGTAGATTTTTGGCAGTTTGTGAGCCCTCTTCCCATTTGAGAAATTCATTTTTTGAAAAAAATTATATTGTTTGCATTTGCACAGTACAATTATGATGTTGTCGCTTATTGGCAAATAACATTATGTTTTCCTGTTAAAGGGCTTAACGTCATGATTCTGAAGGGCAAGAATACGGCTCATGCTCTTCCAAAAGCAGGAGTACAAGTTTTGAAAGAAGACTACATAGTACTGTGCTGGTCTGGTTACTACAGATCTTGTAACAGTGCAGACAGAGCAGTGTTTAAGACATACTGCATCAGCCAAATGAGCATCTTCTTCATCAGGATGTCAGTCTGCCTAAACATGCAAACAATCAAAAATCATCTTATTTGTTGGGCAACATGTTATGCAGCAAAAATATTGTGCAAGGAGCAATTGTGCTGCAGACACATTGATAGATTACTACTTTAAGGGTAATCATTTGGACATTAAAGCAAATGAAGCAAAGGAGTGTGCAATGATTGAGAACACTCCACTCCTTGGCATATCCATTGCAGATGAGGGTACTTAATTCACGACCAAATAATTAATAATTTTACATTTTAATATGAAAGTATTCATTGCTACATTTAAACCAACAGCATTTAAGACTAGTCTCAATTTTAAATGCGTCACAAGTGTACCCCACCCCTCATTTTTCAGTGTAAAGAGATTTTACTGGAAGCACACAATTTATCCGAGTATCTTGGGCATGATCAGATGAAAAACCCTCTAGAAATGTGACAAACTGAGCATTCAAAACAGCCTTAAAAATTGCTACAGTTTCCATATAATTTCCTTTGTTTTCTGTGACCTCACACATTAAAGGAAACCTACCACTTGAAGTGGCAGGTATAAGAAGGAACTACCGAGCACCAGCTCAGGGTGAGCTGGTGCCGGAGCTTATTTTTGTTAGCGTTTTAAACCGCTGTATCGCGGTTTAAAACACTTTTTAAACTTTATAGCCGAAGCAGCTTCGGCCATAAAGTTTTAAACCGCGATACAGCGGTTTAAAACACTAACAAAAAATACGCTCCGAGCACCAGCTCAGGGTGAGCGGTGCTCGGTAGTTCCTTCAAGTGGTAGGTTTCCTTTAAAACTAGACAGCTGCAATACAGTACTTTCTTAGGACTACTAATTCATGGAGCAAAAGGACTAGCGATTTGCTAAAGGAAATGAACATATTCAAAAAGCATATGTGATAAGTTATAGAAAGGGTTGGAGGTGATTTACATGCTGCATAAATTGACCAAGCTTAATCTTTTCTAATGGAAATAAAGCAATGAGACAAAATGCTGAATGTGAGTTTTTGAACGAAGGCTTAATGTAAAGCAAACACCAAAGCAATGTATGTCAATTACAAAAAAACACTGGAAGGTATTTTTTTCACTACTGCAATATGAAAGCAAGAGTTGCTTAGTAAACATATTAATACAATGTCACTTTTACATCTACATAATATACAAGCACAAGTGAAATCTGAGCTGGCTCAATTTAATAGTGTCCCTATATACTTTTTTCCTTTAACAGGGTTTCAGCCTTTATTGAAAAAAAAAAAATTGAGCCCTGGGTGTAAAAACAAAAATATATATTTATATAGAACTCTTGGAGATGAAAGTATATCAAAAGATGTGACTGTTGTGCCAGTTCTGATGATACTATTACAGAATTGACAATCTTTTCACCAATACACAGAAAATAGAAAATAGCTCTCATACATTTTATTACATAAAATCACTTTAAAAATCATTACCCTTAAACAGGCTAAGATTTTATATTGTTTTGTTTTATCTGCTTTCATAGGCAGTGCTGCTGGTTAAATCACGGAAACCAGATAGTGAGACAAACAAGATAAGAACGGAACAAACCCTAATTCCAGTAATCAGACAGGCCCTGAGGGTGCTGCAAGAAACCAAACATCTAACAGCTAGATACATTTACCAACCTTAAGCTTTGGAAAAGACAAGACATCAAAATTTGGAAACCACTTTCAAAATTGATAACCCATATCTCCACAATCAAATGTTAGGCTAAAATAAAAAGTTGGACAGACAAAGGTTAGAAATGGAACTTGTGGGTGCTCATGTAAATTACAGGTCATACTAAAGCATCAGAATCTGAGATTAGGCCATGAGTAATTCCTACAAAGTTAAATTTTAAATCGCTCATGTCCAAACTATCTTCCTATAAGGATGTTCTACTTCATATTCATTCTGCTAGAACATGGAAAAGGAGAGAAATTACAAGACAGTTGCAGAAAGATGGTTTATATATTTTAGGACAATGACCATTGGGATTTTATGGACCTAATTCTAGACACAAGCAAGCTGATAAAATATGAGTAAGAATGTTACAGAAGTAGCAGAAGAAAAAAAAGTATTTAGAATTCTAGTTTGATTTGTGCATTTTAAAGAAACCTTTCAATTTAAAAAAAAATTCCAAGATACCATATATACAGACTTTATAGGCTTCGAATGAAAGTATGAAACTGTAAATAAATCAGTGCTTCCACTTTTTACCAATGCATAATGGGTTTAATGGCATTTATATGCAAGGACAACAAAAAATACCGACAGACAGATTTGAGTGCAAAAACAAACCATGTTTGAAAAACAAATGTATCCCTTTGACCTTAGAGGGGGGTCTCCAATTTGTTCCAACCTCTGGCGGTGAAGGGGTTAAACAAATCTTTTAAAAAACTACATTTTATTTTTTACAATTTTACAGAGTACATTTTTATGAATAAAAACTGGACCTTGCTTCTCAATAAAATATTGTCACATTTTACCTCTGAATTTATAAATGTTAAAACTTTAAAGTCAAAATCACGAGTAGGATATCCTAGGCCATATTTACTGCTAATAAAAGAAAGTGGGAAACTTATTTTTGCATTATGTTACTTTGTCCAGTGTAACCAAATGAATGTCATGTTGTAAGGCAACACATGACGACATACAGGGGAAAAGGATCAGCCAGGTTCATTGAAAAGGAGGAGCCACAGGTCGGAGAAAATATAGGTTGTAGCAACCCAAAGTCAATGTACTTAGCTTTGACATGATCCAATGTATTTCATATGAAAAATCGCCAACTGCATCAACATCTGAGCATTTAAAGTTGCTAGAAGTGGCTGGTATTTAATAAATGCTTTTGCATTTGCAAAGATTTCCAAAACGTAATCTGTCATGAGCGCTGGCCACAGAAAATAGGAAACCTACAATGAATGCTCCTATAAACCACTTACTTTCCAACAAGAACCCAATATTTTAAAGTAAGCTCTTAAATTTAAAGTACTTTGTGCTGCTACATACAGGTTACTTCTCCAAAAGGAACAGACTACCAAAAGGCAATCCTTTGTCTGATGCTTTACAGTTTAACAATATATACAGTACCTGAGAAGTTGAAAAATGCAGATTATCTAGCTCAAGCTTTTCTAGGTGACGGTTTCATCAGATTTTAAAGAGTTTGCAATAACCAAATGATTCCCAAGTGGGTCTGCAAAATCATTCTAGTTGCTTTTGGGTCAACTACCAAAGTTAAGTCCATTTCAGACAACTGACATCACATTAAAGCAGAGCACATATTGGACAAGACACATTTTACATAAACTCTAAAGCATCTGTACATGCATTGTTTAAATGAGGAAAATAGGTGCCCAGACATTCAAAGCTAAACATGATGCAAATCCAGACCCATTAAGACCTTGTTCTAATGTGATAGGAGCCCAAGACATGGATGGATTCTAAAGGGAAATAATAAAATACACACACATTTTAAGATTTAATTATGGATGAAATAAGTGTGTGAACAAGGCCTTACAGGTGCAAGTCTAAAACATTTAAGTTTCAGGGGTTCAAAAGGCATTTACTTTTTTTCCCTAAATTTCTTAGTCCTATAGAATAGAGTTTTTATTATGAAATATCTATGGAGGCACTTTAGGAATTGAGAAACTGCAAAGGATATGCACCTTATGTAAAAGAATACTCCACAAATTATGTGGCAAAGCCCAAAAGACAGGAATGTAATTATTGAAAAAGGGGATGTTCTGGCTTTCTACCCATCAAAAGGACCATTTAGTAACCAGCAGTGACACTTTCAAAATGGGCCTTATGTTAAAAAAAAACATTGATAAGTTGTCGTAGAAGTGACCATATTATGAGACAAAGCAATAAAGTGCATTGAAAATCATTTCATTTAAAAGCAGATTTAAAAACATAGCAGCAAGAGACAATGTTGCAGTTAGAGGCCAACCAGTGCAATACAATTCAATTGTGAAACAAATTCTAGCAAGAATTTAACCCCTTCATAGCCAGGTGTTGGGGGAACAAAAAGTTGACTACCTCGTAGACCAGGTACCTATGGGTACCATGCTACATTACACATGTGAAGCCATCTCAGACAGGGAGAGAAGTCAGTATTTTTGTTTGAGAAATTGGGTCTACAGACTTGGAAAAAAAAGGCTGTTAAATAATTGGCAAACAATAGAATGTTGAACACCCACAGAAAAAAAAAAATACAACTACTCCTACCAATTGGCTGACTGAATATAAATTATTTAGAAAGGATGGGGGGGGGGGGGGGGGGGGGGGGGGGGTCTAATTTGGCATGCTCACCACCTAGATTTTGATAACTAAATGGTCAAAAAGCAACTGCATTCAGAACTTCGAACTTTCCAACCAGCTCTGAAGAGAATACTCTAAGAAATTAGGATCAGTTATTTGGGGTATTTAAGGAATATTAAAACTTGGTTAGTAGATATCTTTGGTTATAAGTTTAGACTGGTAAGCTTTCCTTATGTTATCATTGCAGTATTAAATTGAGTAGCTATCCTGTATTAATCTTCTAGATGGCAAAATAGAAGTAAAAGGTGACCCGATTTTCAGGTTCAAGGGTTGAAATCAAATGCATGACAATTTTACAGATCGTACATTAGAACAATTCTCTTCACAGCTAGAGGCATCAGCATAGTATTCCCAAGTCATAAATACTGGAAAATATCAGAACTGGTGAGATGTTAAACCTATTAAAAGCAATTCATGTTCCAGCATGTACAGAGGAAGGTCTGGGAAATGGGAAAGGTGTTAAAGCAAGATTGTGCTTTACATTCAGGACAGCCATGGAAGCCTTTAAACTAAGAGTGGGGTAAAATCATTTGTACTTGACAATTATAAAGCTGGGTGTATTTACTAATTGAAAAAGGGAATCAACTCAATAAAAAGGGAAAATAGTCTGGCATCTAGCTGTTGTCAATGGTATTTCACACAAGACAAAAAAAAAGTTGGGGGGGGGGGGGGGTAGAAAATAAAAAGATTAAGCTAGTTTAAAAATAAAAATACAGTTGGGGAGCAGGACAAATTATGTGCCTACCCCAATGCCAAATTTTGCCTCACTGCAATAAACTGCAGAAACACTGCTTTGACAGAAGGGAAGGAGCCGTGAAAAAGCAGCTTTAGGTTGGCCGTACTTCACTCCTACAGACTCGTTTACAGCTGTACATGTCCATGAGAACAATTGCCAAGCCTCAGTCAGCACTACCTCCTGCTTGGCAAGTGTACCCCATTGATGAGAGGCAGAAGTGGAGGGTGGAGTTCCAGCTGCGTTAACAGTGAGAAGTGGTCAGAAGGTATGTGAGGGTGAGGGCAGCCAGTAATGTTGTTCTCCATCATCCACTGTGGATCTAAAGGCCCCAAGACGCCAAGAACATCCATGTGAGTCTTGGAGTAAAAGATGTAGTCAATGACACCCTAATAGACAAAAAAAAAAAAATTACACCACTTAGAATTATTTAACTATATAAAGTTTTGCAACAAAAATGAATAAAAAATTTAATGAAAGTGCAGGCATCTGAAAGTACAAGATATACCATTTCAGTCCCTGTAAAATTCACTTACTTTGAAATCAAAAGTGTAATTGGTGTAAGGCATTAAGTTGTTTTCATAGGCGCTTCTCAGCTGGAAGCCATGGGTAATTCTTCCATCAGGGGTACTATTCTTTCCATTGCAGTTGAAGTTTGAGAGACACTCATTGTAGCGAAGCTCCTTAAAGTCCTTATGATTGTCAGCTACTCCTCCATTCGTTAGATACTCCACCACACCTAAAACAGATTAAAAAAAGGTTTACCCCCCTTAAGGATGCAGGGTTTTTAGCTCATTTCTCACTCTCCACCTTCAAATATCCATAACTTTCATTTTTCTGTGCACAAAGCTGTGTGAGGGCTTATTTTGTGCGTAACATTTGTTATTTATTATTCCATGCAATGTACTGGGAAGCTGGAAATAAATTCCAACTGGAAAAATGTAAAAAAAAAAAAAAAAAAAAAAAAAACAACCGGTGAGCCCTCTTCATATACCCACACCTACTGTAGAGTTACGGCGCAGAGCGTTAAGGGCTTAACAGTAACAAAGAACAGTTTCCCAATTACAATCTATTAAAACAAAACAAAGGGAGATCACTCTCAGATCACTATATCCATCAGTCAAGTGTCAGACAAGAATTTTTACCTGAATCTGGCAAGGAATTCAGATCAGCACACAACACAAAGGGGATTGAGTTGGGATCAGGTGCAGGGCTGCCAGGTCTGCTTGCTGCCTTCTCAATAATGCTTTTAAGTTCAGAGACAAACATCATAGTTTGAATAAGCTTGACGTCAGAATATTCTGGGTCCCAATGCATGTGGGCATTAGCTACCATGAGAAGTTGTTTATCAACTGAATGATTCGACCGCATGCCTGAAAAAAAAGAAAATTATAATCCATACTGTTGCCAAGAAATTAATGTGCTTTAACAAGGAAACAAGGCTGACAGAGGTTAGAGCCAAATGCCAATTTGTGCCTGTAAAAAAGGTAGTACAAGGTTTAGCCCATACTGCAAACTTAAAGGGGTATTCTGGGAATATAAATGTCCAATACAAAAACCCACAATGCTATAATAAATGACAAATGACAATTAAATTGTCACAATTGGACTGAAAATCCTATTCTTTGAGCACCACATCATTATTGAGAGTGCAGTACCCTTGTTATATACAACGCTATAATAAATGAATACAACCAAACTCAATGCAATCTGTCACAAAATGGATCTTAAATAGTTTGATTTTATGATTTACAAAATTTATGGCCGCAGAGTTATCACCAAGATGGCCGCCACTGAAAACTACAAGTCCCAAGATCCTTTAGTTCTCAGTAACTCCTCCCTCTTATTCCCTGCTCCCAGTGATGATCTAACAGGTTTTTTTGCTCTGTTACCATAGTAATGATGTGTAACTGCCATCACCACAACACTGGCCATACTGGATGCACTGCAACCAACCGACTACAGCCAACCGTAGTGGTGATCACATGACCTGCCCAGGCAGGTGCAGGACATGTGATTTGGACATGTGACCAGCGGCCATCTTCTTTTCTGTGTATGCTCCGTCCAGAGGAAATCAACGGACCGATTAAAGGGCCAGTAGCATTTTAATTCTTCATTACAATTCATGTCCACAGCATTTTCTGCTAAGGGGAGCAACATTTCAAACAACCAATTACACATTAGCTAATATTTTGAGAAGCCTTTTGTATATGAATGTCGATTCCTCACATTGGTTCAGATTTCCATCACCCAGTACATCTTTGATAAAAAACAACAACAATACCTACCTCCCCCAGGGAGATCTTTGTGGACTTCTAGCAGAACAGAGACCCCGATATTATCCTTTGTCATAACCCTGTTCAGCATAGCTTCTGACCCTTCAGAGTTGGCCATGGCTACTTGGTTGAATTCCACAGTATGTTTTGCCATCAAGGAAAATCTTAAAACAAAAAAACCCACATTAAAAACTTAGAAGTAAACAAATTACTCAATATACAGGTGTAAGGTGGTACTGTGCTGTGAAGCCTAGCCCTAGTTACTTTTTCTTTAAAAATATTGCTTTCCTGTTTCCACTTGACCAGAATGGTTATTGTTATTTGTTAAGAGTTGGGATGGGGGTTTTTAAAGGTTGTAGCCTTCATGCAGAATTCTTCATGAATGGCAAATATTTAGATAATGATGTAAGTTATCTGTAATGTACCTCAACTAATGCTTGATTTGCAATGCCGTTCTGTTTTCTGCATGTGTCAAAGCGATAAAAATAAATAAATGCCATCTTCTACCCAATTAATGTGGTTATTGCATCATAATGGTGATAAGCCTTTTTTACTGTAAATGTATCACTTAAACAAGCCCCCATGTATGTGGGAGTTGGAGGTTTGGATTACCAACTCCACAGCCCCGAATGTGCATAAAAAAAAAAAAGTGTAACACCAAACCTATACAGCACTAGTTGTTCCCCTGGTTTTAGCACCACATTAATGCATAATTTTTGCAAAATTGCTTGCAGCATATACATAGAAAAAAAAAATTTATTTGCTTAGAATTTGTAAGTTTGACAGGTGCTGCTTTCTGTGTTATAGTTCCTCATGCCACAAACTGTTATTTGACCAAAAAAAATAAGGACCAAAAATTTGTTATGTCTAAATGCCATAGATAATGGTTGCTTCACTATATTCTGATATCAGTGCATACATCAGCAAATACACATTTTATTTTTCTGAGGGTCAAGTTTATGTTTATAACTTTGGAAACTGTTCAGTCATGCGTTTGCCATGAAATTTTATTGGGCGTCAAAAATTGCATAAAAGTAGCTTTTTGGACTTTATAAAGGAAATCCTAAAGTTGTTGGATCTCTTCTCTATACAAGTACCCAATCTGGCAAAATAAATTATGCTGTTAATTTTTTTCTTCCTAGGCATCACCAATTTACTCAGGATATAGAACCGTGTCCCCCCCACTACCAGTTGACATGGTCAGCCATGCAACAGTTAAAGGTCACAAGTATTTTGTAGCATACAACAGACACCTGTAAGAAAAGTCAACAACTCACTTTTCTGTTCTGAAAAATATTGCACAACCATCCACGTGCTTCTTCTCTTGTTCTGACATTATTTTGGCACGTGACTTTGGAGAAAAGAAACCATCATATCCTCGTTCTTTTAATGCTGGCAGGAAAAGGGCGAAGTATTGCTCTGTTTCTACTTCCTAAAAAAACAAAATATGTCATTAGTCACTTTGTTGTTTAACTATTGCATAAAGCACAAGAGAATACAAGAGATCTTGCAACAGAAAAAAAAAATGCTCTAACACAGTAACAAGCATTCCAGTGCATTCTGAAATTAGACATTGACTTTTTTACAGCTTTTTACCACCCAAAGTTTGGGTTCCCACAGACTGTCATGGTCAGTCCATAAAACTGGATACTGCCGGGGATTGACTTCTAATGTATTATTACGATGTTGTCCCGACCACCACTCTAAAAAGCGCTGTATCAATCATTTCCATCATATGACACGACTGATCTGCAGGCAGGCAGGCTTCCTAGCAATTTGTAACTTAGGGCTTATTTTTGGAGAAACATTGTATGTTAAGAGATTGGGTCTGGTATCAAATAGAGAATGCTCTGTATAGTGTGAACACGCTTCTACCCAAACACCCACGATGTGCACCACCAGAGGATTAAAGTGTATATGAAGGGGGGTTTTTGGGGAAGAGGGAAAAGTTGTGAGGGTATCACTTTAACCCCTTAACGACTTGGCCTTTTTTAGTTTTTTCACTTCCATTTTTCACTCACCAACTTCAAAAATCTATAACTTTATTTTTCCACATAAAGAGCTGTGTTATGGCTTATTTTCTGCGTAACAAATTGCACTTCATAGTGACTGTATTTAATATTCTATGGCGTGTACTGGGAAGCGGGAAAAAAAATTCCAA
>CM033641.1:115374258-115459624 GCA_019512145.1 Engystomops pustulosus
TTTGTTCTTATATTAAAATAACCAAGACTCGTGTGCGTCTACATACACCATGAGGTTCTGTGTGGCAATACAAACCACACTTAATCAATGTCACCGTGGCTATATACTGTAAGCCTGGGACAGTAATACAGGAGGAGGTCCCCAATGGCTGGACAATGAACTCAGACATGTCTTGGACCTCTCCTCATTCACAAGGGACACAATGCAAATCTTGAAGGATCTGGAGGAGATTCATTTAGAACAAGACGAAATTTTAGTTACAGTTGATGTAGAAAGTCTATACCAGCATCGGACAACAAATAGGATATGATGCAGTCAAATATTTTTTAAAACGGTATGGAGACAAAAGTGCCATGAGACAAGAGTTCATACTGGAGGCGCTATTCTTTGTCCTCCGGCGCAATTATTTATTATTCTTCCTCCAGACCCAGAGAATGGCGATGGGCGCGGCGTGTGCGCCCACATTCGCCAATCTGTTCCTTGGGTGGTGGGAGGAAGAGCGGGTTTTTTGTGACGGACTTTATGAGTATACACAATGCATCATGCTATGGAAAAGATACATAGATGATGTAGTGTTCATTTGGAAGGGTCCGGAAGAACTTCTTACATAATTCATTTCCCGTCTTAATACCAATGACTATAACATTAGACTTACTCTTACATATAGCAGGACATCAATTCCCTTCCTAGATATCACCATTGAGGTAGAGAAAGATGGTTCAGTCCAAACCAACATCTATCGGAAGGAAACGGCAACCAATAGCCTTCTCCATGCCACCAGTGCGCATCTCTCACGTACTATTAATGGAATACCTAAGGGAGAGTTTCTAAGGTTGCGGAGGAACTGCTCCACTCTAGCAAGATTTAAGGAGGGAGCGATTCTACTTAAAGAGCGACTCCGCCAGAGACATTACTCAGGACGCTTGATCAAAAGAGCTTATAATGTCGCGCTCCACACGCTTTTTCGTTATTGGGGCCATGTGATGCCATTTTTTTTGCGGGATGAGATGCTTTCCATTGTTACCATTTTGGGGTTGGTATCACCTATTGTTGAAAATTTAGGAACTTTTGAGGGCAGGAGTAGAAAAGCATCAATTCTGTACTGGATTTTTTACTTTTTTTTGTTTTCAATAATTTTTATTGAGTTTAAGGCAATAAAACATTTTAAAACATGAAATTTTGTTTGTCAGTTATGTAGCAACATAGATACATTTTTCACAAAGTACACAATATGTATATTCTTATAGTTAGCTTAAATAGCCCAGCAAAGATCTCTGAAGCTGAGGCTCTCTAATACATCCAAATCCTTCTGACAATACAGTAAAACCAAAAAAAAAAAAAAAAAAAATAGTTGTCTTTTATACACATATTAGAATAGGCTTACACCACACGTAGTGTTAACAATGGCATGTACTGAACTAACCTTACCTGAAAATATATTAGTTTACTTCCAGTGTGCTGTTACACAGTGCATCAGGAATATTTAGTCATTCTTAAATACCCCCCTTATGTTGACACAGGTGGGATGCTAGATGCTTTAATGTTAAGATTGTAAACTAGTGTTTGCACCATTTCATAGTACACTTTATACAAAGACACCTTTGATTTCTTTGTAGGTTTGAAGGTCTGTTGCCTAATAATATCTTGCTGACTAAGAATAACTTACTTGAACTATAATTTATAGGGTATCCTTATCAAGATTATAAGCTGTGGCACATAGAAATTGTTCTGATGTCATTTTAAATAGCAGAAGCTACCATAATTGTGCTTCTATATGCAAAAGATACAGCCATTACGGTTAATGACCTGTCACCACAATTTTAACCCTCCCACCAGTAATACGTGCTGACAAAGGGTTAAAAGTCTTCCCCATATCACCTAAAACTATCATGGGTGGGAGGAATAATGAAAAGAGACAGAAACAGGCTGCTGCAGCTACTGCCCCCAGGCTGGCTTTTGATGCGCTTTCAGAATTCTAACAAAGACAGATAAGTGAAGGATCCTAGACCTTGGCAAATCCTGCTAATAGACTAAAACAGATCGCACATATTATTCCACCTGACCTAATTGACCAAGTGCTTTTCAGTAAGCCAATTGCTTGCACAATCCTGGCCTCCTGTGGAAGTAAGGAGTATAGCACGAAGAGCTGAAACTGACCACATTGAATTTTGCTGAAGCTTACCTGAAGGCTGATGATATCTGCATCACAGCTGACTATCTCTTCCATGATACCTTTCTTCCGATACTCCCAATTTAATGCCCAGGAAGGGCAATAGCCATAAAGCTGCCGAGTAGCATATTTATCACAAAGAACATTGTAGCACATAACTGTAAAGGAAACTGGAAAATAAATGTATACATTGACTATTAGTGTGTTTCACTTAAGCTTTCAATATTTTTCCATCTTGTTTACATGCTCACACAGTTTAGGCTTAAAGTTCTACAGAATACAAATACCCAAATAACTACATCAATGGAATTCCTTATTTGTGAGCAAAATAAATGTGTTATGATAAAGTTATGAATTTACAAACCTTAATGTACAAAATACTGTACCGCAGCATACAATACATACATTTTAAACAACCCATAAAAAAAAAAAAAAAAAAGTTTAAAACCACACACACACCCACCAACAGTGGGTAGTAACGAGTGAGACATTGAACAGAAGACATGCAGGACCATATGTTAAATTCAAATCCAACAGCATTGCCATTTTATAATTCATTAAACATATGATTATGGTCTAATCCTGTATTTAATTATGCTGAACACAAAGGGAATCATAGCTATAAGCAGGTCAGGCCATTGACCATTAAATATCAGACTTCAGTTCACAAGGACCCATGAAGGATTACAAACTGAAGCAACAAAGCCACAAAACAAACCGGAACCTAGACCTCTTGGCCAAAAGCAAATAACACCACCATATTTAAAGGGGTTGTGATCATGAAGTCTTGGCTACTTGACCCACAAATCCTGGGGAGTACAAGCTCCCCATTTCTGCTTCAGAATTCTGGGTCTAGTCTGTCCTTTAACCCAACCTGCATATTCCATAGAAGTCAAGTCAATGGAGCACATGACAGTTCTATTTTGCACTTCTATAGGATTTCAAAATTGGCACACAGCATGGCCCAAAACCCAAGAGTGCCTATGCCAAGGAGCAGATAAGCTGAGGATCTTGCGATGTCCTGTTCTGCCGATTGTGGAGTGTCAAACAACAGAGATCCACCACAATCATATTTATCCCCCATCCCCTTTAAGCAATTTGGGTAAATCATGTTTGTCCTGTACTTCCAACAGCTGAGTGTTCATTCACATGCGGTATGCCCGCTGTGTCTGGGGGATAGAAGGAGGTGGCCCCTCCTCCCTTTATAGGAAACAGCGGTGCACGGCCGCACACTCCCAGAAAGCTAGAGCATGCTTTATCTTTTTGCGGTGCGGGGCACGGAACGATGCCACACGTGTGGCACCGGGCCACCATTGCATTTTATGGGGACATATGCAACCGCATGTATGTCCCCATGAACGGCCATGTGAATGAGCCCTGAGATAAAAGGACCCTGACAATGTGCAATGACCATTTCTTTTTACAGACCAACTTTGAATAGTCTAATTGGAGAACTGAAACAATGGAAATATACTCTAGGTAAGGAAAGAGTTAATCGTTAACCTCCTCGTCCTCATCCCTATGCCATGCACAGAATTTCAGATACAGTGCTTACTACAACTATCTGTATCAACAGGACAGCCTATAAAATATGCTATTCGTTTTTCCTTTATCGGCCACAGAAACCATGCCTCTTGCTACCTTGTAAGGCTACATTCACACATGTATGGGGGATGTATATACTGCCGATATACGTCCCCATACATCAATGGGCTCACCGCCCTGTACGGCACCGTACTGCTCCGTAGAAGATAGGACATGTCATTTCTTTCTATGGCACCATGCACTGTATATGCCTATGGATATAGGCTGGGGTAAGCTGCGCTCATCCCCTGCACCAATGTATGTCCGCCAAGCTATGGTACAGCAGGCATACATCGTGTGCATGTAGCCCAAGGTAGTAAGACTTTCAGGAAGCCTAATGACATGTGGGATTAAAGCCAAACAAGTATATTCCAACAGACTCTCCATAAGGAGAACATACTCACTGTTTCAGTCTACTCCACACATCACACTTCCCCACTACGAAGCCATGTGCATATAGGGGGGTTGGACAGAGTAGGCTATCGGAACCAGTCACCAGCTAAATATGACATTTTGGTATGTGCAAAGCCCTTAAAGCGCATCTGTAACCTGTATTACAAGGGCATGTCTTCAAGTTACAAGCTGCATACATAGCTGTTGGGTGTTGTGTGGCAGTAGTAAAGGACCTCCGTTAGGTGAAAAGCAGGTTATGGCTACATCAGTGTGGCACATTCATTTTCTGGGGCATACACCAAATAGTGCAAGCAATCCAAGTTGCTGTTCAAGAACACAAGCCACCAATGAACATTACAAGATCTATTTTCCCTGTCAAGTCTGTACAGATAAGGTTCTTTGAGGTCTGGTAATACTGCTAATGAGAAGATTACAAACTTTAATTTGTATTCTGTAATCAGTCTTTGAAGGGAAAGAAAGCTTAAAGCCCACAGCACTAATCGTTTCTTTTACAGCACATACTACTTGGCATGTTCAGAGATAAATGTCATTCCTGTCATTTACAGACCCTTACATAAGACAGCTTTCAGAAGCTGCCAAGTACACAAGACTATGTAAATTGAGCCCACAGAGTATGTAATTGAAAACAAACTTGAGTTATGAAGGTATCACAGACAACCTGAAGAATCTTGGGTGGTTGTTTTGGGAAGGAAAAAAAATTTTTTTTCACTGAATCACGAGTGACCTACTTTCCCATTTGGGGTAACTACCACGGAGTCGAAACGTCGCTCTTTTTGTTGCCGATTATGGAATATAGAAACACCACTATTTTTTTCAATACAATTTAGAGTGCTGCCCGCTATCTTATATGTAGTGCTGAGGGACTTCAGGTCCAGTCCCAGGAGGCCTGCACCCACTATATCATCGGTTTGTGCTGCTTGGACTTTCTCTACTACGGAGTAAAGCCATGTGGGTTGTGAACCACAGAGACGTAATGGATCTGCAGCAGTTATAACCACAGTGGGGTTGTCCAGATATAATATAAATAGAGGCTGAAGGCAGTACGGCACTGATTGCCTCTAATCAGAGCCAGCATTTTTCTATATACCTGGACAACAAAGGTTTAATTTGTTTTAAAATTCACCAACAAACCATTTAAAAGAGGAACCAAGTTAAAAGAATACAAACGGGTATAGGGTGTTTCAAAGTATCCATCAACATTTCATAAAATGTACAAAATCCTGCAGTTGTCAGCTGGACACTAAATATGCAGCTTTTGCAGGCCCAAAAGCAGACAGGAGGCCAGGCTCCTGCTACACCAAACAGATATAATGGCAAGTTGAGGTGCATATATTGACAGCCTATTCTTTAATCACAAAAAAAAAAAAAAAAAAAAACACACGCACACACACACACACACACACACACACACACTATAGAGTGGGTGGCTACCATCTTACCTGAGCTCTAACAGCCTCATGGCTTCAGACAAATTGTCTGGAAATGAGCCATTGAGGTGTATGGAGAACTTTCTAGGCATACTCTGCCGATAATCAGCATCAATGACCAAGAATCCTAATGGATTCGAAACGTGTCAGAGCCTGGGCATTGTAATGCTTTTAACTTTAAATAAATTTTGGACTTTTATCGATCTGTGGAAACTACATTGCTGGAGTTTCTACCTTTTTTCTTAAATTTTATGCATTAACACAAGGGTAACTTTTGAATAGTATTTAACATTTAAGCTTTTTTTGTGCTATACAGTTTCACAAACAAGCATAAAATACTGAACAGAATACCTGAGGGGAGAATTTGGTCTCGTTCTTTTAAAGTAATCCACGGCCTCTGAGGAAGCTGTTCAGGATGAACTGGAAATGCAAATGACAGAAAACACTCATTTAATTTTCACTAAATATTCAGCTTACAAAATACAAAAAAAAAAAAAAATAAATAAATGTTAACCAAATACCAGTACATATACTGGGTCTATATGTGATTAGCAGTTTCCTTTTGGGTTGGCTTTGGTTGGGAGAAAGTGGCAGGAGGCACTTGCCTAATGCTGTATACAGTGCATGCAAGCACAGCAGTTAATCCCCTGCTATAGGCTACCAATACTCCTGAAGGGCGAGGACACCTTCCAGTTTAGTATACATCATATATGACCAAGATACCCAAATTAGTTACTGGTCTGTGTAGGCTGGTGTACTGTCCCCTACCCTGTGGGGCAGCAAGACAAACAAGGCCTCATGCACAACTGTGCTTTGATCATGACCTAGCCACACAAACCATGGCTAACTCATGGCTCCATTGCACTGTGCATCACAACCCCATGAATGTGCCGCTAAAGATCAGACAAGTCCTATTCAGACAGGACAGTTTTTTGTGGCTCCTAACTATCACACATTGCGGGAAATCTGCATGGTTTTCATACAGATTACAAGTTGCCTTTGCTGAAAACAAAAAAAAATAAACAAAAAAAAAAGCACACTTATTTTCCACCCAGCCCCTTAGGCTGAAGGGAAACCATGTTTAAAACCATGTATTAAGATTTTCACTCTGCCAGTTTTTTTTTTTATAAAGAAAAAAAAAAAAAAAGAAACCAAGACATCTTACGGAAATCCACAAGCATGCACAAGAAAAACCATTGTTGGAAATTGTTGCTTAGAAGCCTCACTAGTGCAAGTTATAGTAACAGTGCAGGAGATTTATCAACCTGGCTGCATTCATGCAATGTATGCCAGGCTGTACAGTAGATTACCATAGAGCCCGTTGCACCATATTCCTTTGAAAGATCAGACATGCCCCATCTTGTTATGGAATGGTATGGTATGGTGCTGCACTGTACTGCTCCCATACGGCACCGTGAGGCCATTGCAATGTACGGGGGACGTACATACACCATTTATATGTTCCCCATACGTTCGTGTGAATGTGACCCAAAATTAAAAATTGTCTAAAGCCATAATATATTACAGACACTTGCATTCTAAAATGACAAAGTGGTGTGACCTCAGAAAAAGAAGCAATTACTCCAAAACTTTGGACATTACAGTTTTAGGACTCTGAGGCTAGCCAATAAATCTAGCGTAATTTGGAATGTGTTGCCAATCACAGCTTGTACTTTGACTGTTCAATCCATTTGGTAAAATTTTGTAATAGCTTCCAATTAGTAAAATGATTAACTTAAAGGAAACCTACCACTTGGAATCGTGCTTCTAAGCTACAAATACCGTGCACCAGCTCAGCGGTGCAGGGAATCTACTTCCTATATAAAGATTAATAAACTTTGCATCCGTTTAAGAACATAAGGAAGATGAGCACCGGCACCAGCTCACCCTGAGCTGGTGCACTGTATTTGCAGCTTAGAAGCACGATTCCAAGTGGTAGGTTTCCTTTAAGAGGAATAATAAATAAGAACTTTTATTAGTGGTGAAACACTTGTGCAACAGATTGAGATGAAAAAGATGGGTCATCCCAGTCATGTGCAAGAAATGGAATCCCATAACCAGCACATTCTGCATCTCTCAAGATGCATTACATGATAGTAACATCTAAGATGACAATACTGACAGTTATGGATCATATGTGAGAACAGATTCATTTTTTTGGGGAACAAAAGGCTATATCTGGAAGATTTGTAGGTAAACACCTGCTAGATTGTCAAGCATATAGTTCAGTAGCTTTCTGATTCCATCTGGCTCCTGGTACAGACCAAGAATATCCTGTGATAAAGGATTGCCTAGAGTAGGAGGAAGGGAAAAAAAAAAAAATTATCACTTTGAAGAGAAAATTTTAACACATTAATGTAAAAAAAAACCCCAAACACCTGGATACAACTTACCTTTTAAACCCAGGGTCTGAAGCCTGAACAGTCGGCCCAGCTCATAAGGTAAAACCCGTAACAGATTGTTATTTAAAAGCAATTCCCTGTGTGAAAGAGAAAGTTTAGTTTGCTGGTGTAGAAGCTGTGGATTAACCCTCACCCTCTGGCAGACATTTCTGGAAATTTTGTTGCATTATTTGCCAGAACAGTTTTTAGAGATTTAAAAAAAAAAATAAAAAAAATAAATAAGTGCACCATACATTTCAGTGATAGATGAACTGTGTAGAGTTCATAGATGCCTCGTTGTCATATATTCACATCTATAAATCACTAACCGAAACAGCCAGAGAAGTAAATTTTAGTTAGCAATTTTAAGACGTCAACCTGCAAAATATAGCAATTAAACTGAAAAGCAAATCTACCACTAAAACTTAATTTTTTGATAGACAACCAAGCAATTTCATTACACTATCAACAGTTGACAGCCCTATGAAAGCATTTGCCAACGATATAAAATGCTCAAATTTCAATCCACTCGTAATTTTTACACAAGATAATTTTTAACCCCTTCTAGCTTCTATAACTTTTTAATGTAAAAGTCTATGGGTGGGGACTCCAGGCAGACACATTATGATCCATTTAGTTCTGTGCGCTGACAATGTGGTTACATTATCAGGGTACAGGGTTTATATACACTTATTTACCTTCTGAACACTACTAGTATGACAAAGATGAGACTGGAATTGAGATTATGAGTTGGATATTACAGTCATCTCTCCTAAATTTCTGCTATTACAAACACACAACTAGATCTGATGTGCCTTCCTCCCCACATAAAGAACTTATCTGCCTGTAGCTCTCCTCAGTCAAACCACTTAGAAGAGCAAGAACTCGTATATACAGTAATATATAGAACAAGTATAAGCAGAGTTTAAGCATAAAAAAAGGAGGGTTGTTAACGGGTGAGTACACCACTTTTCGCGCTGGCGTGTGCTATATACTTACGAGGGGCTGTGATCAATGCATTTCCCACCCTCGGCTTAAACTAGAATCAATTTTTCTAGGTTTTTTGGGTTAAAATTCTGTGTCTCGGCTTATACCGTATATACTCGAGTATATTACACACACACATTTCGTTGTAATGCACAAAGTAAAAAGCTCCTATTCTGTCCTATTCTATTAAAACAATTCTATTAAATTACATGAAAATTCAAAACAATTCTGCTAAAATATGGACAAATAGAGACTAATTGTATGAAAAATTGAGACTATAAATATAAGCTGTGCCAAACTATATTTGCAGAAAATTGCACTGAAATGGCAAACCAAATTGGAAAGAAACCCCTATATCTATACTCCAAGCTAGGGCACAGGTCACTTAGATGGGGTTAATGTGTGCCACTGTATGAGCAGTGTAATAACAGAACCTCCCTCAGCTCATAAGAATTTGAGCAAGAATTTGATAACAGGTATAAGGGAGGAGTGGTCTGAAATAAAAACCATTCATGAATGTAGGTGTTATTTACATTAAAATGCATTTTTTTTGGGCACATTCTCTGAAAACCATGCACAGCCTTTAGGCGTCAGGAAAAGTCTCACATGTACACACACACATATACATATATATATTTCATTTTTTCATGACGTAAAAGAGTTTGCAAGTGCCTAGAGGGCTATAAATTATAGGGATTCCATACTTAATATCAAAATTATGGGTCCATTCAAGTACCAGGCGAATCAAGGAATAGGACATGGTATTTTGTAAGGCAAAGATTAAACAGTTATTTAACATAAAAGGGGATGCTTAAAAGAATTATCCCATAATATCCCATCTCAGGTGCCTTTTAATTGTTGTGGAAAAGCCAAATTATGTTTGTCAACTTACCTGAGAGACACAACGTTCCCTAGCTCTGCTGGTAAACTTCTTAGCTTATTTGAAGAGAGGTCCAAATAAACCAGATTGTGGAGCTTGGCAATATCAGGTGGGATACGAGAGAGGTTGTTATCACTGAGGTGCAACACAGTCAAGTGTGTCAATGACCAAAGCGATGTGCTTAAGCTGCGCACCCTCCCTGCACAAAAGAGAATCAAATGAGTCAGGATAGGGAAAAGAAAGAAAAACCCACACAAATATTTTGATACAGTAAAAACAACACATAAGGGCACAGCAATGACAAGTTAATCACCTATTCACTAGAGGGTAGTTTTCTGCAGGCCTGAACACCGACTGCCTCAACGTGCTTTTATAGTTCCATAGAACAAGATGCCATGCATCCATCGCTTCCACAATACCATGGAGCTGAAGGAAGGAGGAGCACAACACATGCATGGCTAGCACGATATTCAGTTGTAGGATCACTCAGGGGCACACACTTACACTGCTCTATGGAAGTGAATGAGACTGTTGAGCTAAGTAATCTGTTACTTCTGGTAGTGCCATAAAAATGCTCAGTCACACCATTCTTTGGTTTACACATCCCTGTTCCCTTGACTAATGGAAGGAATTAATTGATTGTGTCCATGGATTGGCACAATGAAGCTATACATTGCAAAAGTCCTTCCAATAATCTGGGGAGCATTTTTTAACACACAGCTGGCAGCAGTTATGAATGGACTCCTACTTGGGACTAATTCACATGGCTTCACCAATTCTTGGACTAACCAAAATGCCCACAAGGGTGGGGGGGGTTTAAGCAGTATTACAACCTGAACCTCACAGATTATGAAAGTGGGGATCCTTTAAATGATGGAGCATCAATTGGCTGAAATGGAATCGCTGTTCTAGCGAGTGGGGGTGGGAGCAGTGAAACCACAGATTTAATTGTTATGCCCTATTTAGAAGAAAGAAGGTAACAAACTTTGGACAAAGACTTAGGCTGGTGCCACACGCACTGCTTTGTCTGCGTTTAAAACTCAAACAAAGCCGCGCCTAACGGGGCGGCCCGCGGCATTGGCGTTTCTATGGAAACTCCTGCAATCGGGAACAAGCTTTAAATTAACGCAAAACACCGGCGGCTCGTTCCCTTGTTTCCATAGAAACGCCGATGCGATTGGGCCGCGGCCCGCCCCATTAGGCGCGGCTTTGCCTGCGCTTTCAAATGCAGACAAAGCGGTGCGTGTGGCACCGGCCTTATGGTTACTCACCAGAAATTTCCAATTCATCCCAATGAGACTTCTTGCCATTGGCAACCTCTTCTGCCGACATGATGGTATAGATTCTACGAGGATCAGGAGGGTCATATTTTTCTTTGGGCATTACTGTCAGTCTGTAATGTATTTAAAAAAAAAAAAAAAAGTAAATACTTCTAAAATTTAGACAATTCCAATCTTTTGTTACTGGAAATTTTTATTGCCTTAATAGCCACAGCAATTTTGACATTTAGAAACAACAAACCCAGACAAATTATATATTTTCTTAAAGCAGACACTCGACCCATTTTAAGAAGTGTATAACGAAATTTAAAGATAAGGCCCTGATGGCAAAAAAGTGTCCAATAGAAAATTATTTAATTCACACCTCCTAAATGTAATATATGAACATGTGTAGAGTTGACACATTTCCTCATAGTCATATGTTCACATGATAAAGACAAATGCAATTGCCAAGCTTTCTAAACATATTGGTTTTAGGGGTGCATTCATTTGGAATTAATACATTTTGCAGGTTAGGACAGTTCTCTCCTGAAATCTAAATTTCACCTAGAAATGTTATGACTTGCACAACCCGCAAAATATAGCAATTAAAATAGGTAAGAGGCACCCCTAAAACCAATATATTTTTTGAAAGCAGACAAGAAATGTCACTTTCATGGTTGAGCCATCGCATTATCAGTGGCTTATAAGAATTTGAGTAAGAATGCCATAAAAAGGTATAAATAAAGGCAGGATATGGCGAAATTCAAACTTTATTCAGATATGTGTGTGGTTTTCATGTTACATGCAACTTTAGGACAAGTTCTAGGTCATGGTGTTAATGGGAACCGTTCACCAAGGACCTCATTTTCACCAAAGACAGGTTGCAGGACTTCAATTCAGCTGCATTGCATGCTTTAAGCATTTGCATTACATATAAGTGGGTTTTAACTACGCCAGCCTGGCTTCCTGACAGAATTATCTGCTTAGACCTGGGGCTGATTTTGCTTTGGATGCAAAAAAACCCACATGTGACTTGCCTATGCTGCCTACTCCTCAGCCCCCACTGGAACAAAGCACAGTGTAGCGAGCCGACAGCAGAGGGGGAGGGAGAAGCTGTACAGGAGCACAAAGGTGGGGGCTGAGGTGAGGAGTGATGTCAGATGTTTTTTTTGAAATGCATCCAAACCATAGCCAATCCCTGGGACTATACAGAAGATTTTATTTTTCAATTGTATTTTAATTTTAAGGGCAGTTAAAAAACAAAACCACACACACCACCAACAGACACTAGGATTTGAGGAAATCTTGGCAATGTTGTAAGACCACTACCTGAACAGCAATCATGATGCCCAACTGCACACATTCCATCAGTAAGGTGAAGGGAGCATCAGGGTTTGTTAAAAAAATAAAAAACCTAAAAAGCCAGTTTCGGGTACAAGAGCAGCAATAGGGTCTGGGCCTCGACCTGTTCACGTAAACGTTTCTATGTTAACATGCGACTGGTTAACAGAGCCCAGAGTCTTTGCATTAAAACAATGCAAGATACCAGGTTCTGGTGATAGTTTGTGTTTCCAGAGAAACGCATATGCAATCGGACTGTGACCTGCATCTGTTCTAGCACTGCACTTAAATGTAGCACCAAGGTAGGCGTTCCCAAACATTGTTAATGGTACTGCCTTAAAAGTTATTTCTTCCCCCTCAATCTGTAAAAACCATTTACATATTTCCCCACAACCTCCTAGTGGAGTATCAACAGCTGCAAGTCTGCACACACCTTCAGAGGCAGCCTTAAATAGCAAATTCTCCATAAGTAGCATTGCTAAAAGCTTGAGGTCAGGAAAGTACTTGTTATACCATGACAAGTTTCTTAAATGTACTCAGGATAATAAAATAACATTCTCCAATTCACTGTTATATCTGTGAAATGCTGCATTTTTGTTAATAAGTCCAACCTGTCCATCAGTCCTGGTGTACACAATTTAAATTGCCCCTAGACAACCCTGTAACTTCTGACTTTAGGGTTGGGTTCGCCATCTTGGATTTGTGTGACGGCTGTGTTGCTGTGTCTGCTCCCGGGCCAATATGGATAGAAGAGGGGGGAGTTGGAAGGCTAGTACACTTGTTTTTTTCTTGACTTGAGTATAAGCTGAGTTAGCACATTGTTTGTGCTGCAAAACTCCGCCTGTACAGTATATATCAGTTACTACACTGCTTGTTTTGGAGTGGGATTTCAAGTCCAACAAGTATATTCTAACCAATGCTACATGGTTTTCCAGTAGTTATTGTCCATAGACCATCTTTCCATACAGTCGGAAACCACTTATTGTGCATTTTTAAAAGAATGCTGTGGCAGCTTTATCAAATCTCAAATCAGAGAGGTGGATAGGTTAAACGGCTGAAATGTTAAAAAAAGTTTGTAAACTTCGTGTATGACCTGCATAGGCGAGTTGCATACAAGAGTGTCCAATGAAGCCCTGCATATTCAGTGGTTACTTGCATTGCCATGCCTTCTTGTTCCTGATTGACAGGCCTCACTGCTAGGGCATGCTATGTGGAATATTGAGAGGGAGTTCTGTTACATTACTGGGTATTATAGGTCATGTGACAAGAGTGATTTCATCTAAGGTCTTGTCACATCTGCAATCACAGCAGCATGGGGAGGACTAGAAATCCATGGAGGCATGGGGAGGAGCAGATGCAAGATGCTGGTTGAGCAGAAAAACAAAGTTGATTTATGGGGATGGAAAGTAAGCAATTTTTTGGGGCTAGAAGAAGAATCAGTTAATAGGTCTCTAACTGTCCCTAGCTGTATTTGTGAGGGCAGCAACAGGTTCACTTTAAGTCACAGTTTTCATTGATACCATTCTGAAAAAACTTGCATGACCCTTTGATCACCCTTTAGTAGATTTTTTATGGCCAAAAGGTGCTCATTTCAACATACACCTGCCCTTACCATGCTTGCCAAATGGGTTAATTAATGCATTTTTTTGTCCACAGGAAATCCCAATAAGTTTAACCCCTTACCGACACGTGATGTAATACTACGTCACATGCAGGGTGCATGGAGAGGGCTCACGGGCTGAGCCCTCTCCATAGCTGGTAAGTCTTTGCTGCATTTTGCAGCAAAGGCTTACCGTTAACACCCGCAATCGGTGCCAGCACCGATAGTGTGCGGTTTCCCTCCGATCGCCGCCACCATCTTGCCAAGAATCGTCGCTCCATGTGATGGCGTCGGATCGCTGCTCCCCGATGACATGACAGCCTCTGGTCTTCCGAAGACCTGGGGCTAATTTGGGTTAACCTATTCATTACAATGTGCTATGGCAGTATATGATAGGATTGTACAGACAACCTAGGGTTAAAGTACCCTCGGGAGTCTGAAAAATAGTAACCTAAAGTAAAAAAATAAAACCTAAAAACTCAAATCACCCCCTTTCCCCTAGAAGTGATATAAACAGTAAAAATCATAAACATATTCGGTATCGACGCATCTGAAAATGCCCGATCAAAATAGAACGGTTTTTCACTGCGTTTAACCTCGTAAAGAAAAATCGCGCCTAAAGTCAAAAATGGCACTTTTCTGACATTTTTACAAAATTCTATAAAAAGTGATCAAAAGGTCTTACAGTCCTAAAAATGAAAACATTGTAAACGTCAAATTCCAAAAAAAAAAAAAAAATAAAAAACTACACCTCCCAAAGCTCTATACACAAAAGTATAAAAAAAAAAAGTTATTGGTGCCAGAAGGATTAAAAAAAAAAATCCCCCAAAATTTTTTTGTACAGGTGGTTTTAATTTTTGAAAATGTATGAAAACATAAGCCTATACAAATTTGGTCTCCCCGTAATCGTATTGACCCAAAGAATAAAGTAGACATGTCATTTGGGGCATACAGTGAAATCCGTAAATTCCAAGCCCACAAGAAAATGGCACAAATGCAGGTTTTTTTTACCAATTTCAGTTCATTTGCAATTTTTTCCCCTGCTTCCCATTACATGGCATGGAATTTTAAATACCACCATTTGAAGTGTAGTTTGTTACGCAGAAAATAAGCCATAACACAGCTCTGTACATGGAAAAATAAAGGATGTTAGACTTTTGAAGGTGGGGAGTGAAAAATTAAAAAGGGCAGCATCAGGTAGGGGTTAAGGTTGGGTTTGTTTATACAGGTAGTCCCCGGGTTACGTACAAGATAGGGTCTGGAGGTTTGTTCTTAAGTTGAATTTGTATGCAAGTCGAAACTGTATACTTTATAATTGTAGATCCAGACAAAAAAGTTTTTGGGCCCAGTGACAATTGGAGTTTAAACATTTTTTGCTCCAATGGGACCAAGGATTATCAATAAAGCTTCATTACAGACACCTTACAGCTGATTATTGCAGTCTGGGACTATAGTAAAGCATTCAGAAAGCTTCCCCAGAAGTCAGAGGGGTCTGTCTGTAACTACGGGTTGTCTGTAAGTCGGGTGTCCTTAAGTAGGGGACCGCCTGTATAAGCACTCTAAGAGCCATTGCTCTTGTCACTTTCCATTACAGCCTGCCAGACAAACGAGAGCCATGCAAACCCCAGAAAAAACCCATATTCCGTCTACATACATCTAAATAAGCCGCCCTGTATATTTACCCGAGTTGGTCAGGAAATATAATAAAGCCTCATGGCCATAAACTGCAACAGATGTGTTTGTAGAGTTTTCTGGGCAAGATCTGTACAGGGATGTTAGGAGTAGATAAGAGTCAAAGAGTGGAGGCAATGATGCTCTTTTCTATTACAATCCAGTTTTTTCATAAATAAGGCGACTGCTGCATGGAAAAACCCCTTCAGAATGAGCAAGTAAGTATTGGTCTTGGTGGACAGAATAAAAATTAAAGGAGAATGTACTTGATTTTTTTTTTTTAACTAGATCTCTGTTGCCTTTCCCTTTAAAGGTCTATCTACACACTTTTTAGAATTAAACCAAACCCTTAGATAGCCCAATATATTATGATGAAAGTGGAAGGCAGTGTAATCTTTATCCAGCTTAGGATTTTATATTTGGAGTGGAAGAGATTTAGAATTAACACTTAAACGTGGCAAATGTTTGTTACCTGTTAAATCAGCATGAAGTGAGCTGATCTGCAAGTCAACTGGTTCTCACTCTTCTAGAATCAACTAAGAATCTCCAAGCAAAACGTCTCAAGCAGCTTTATGGTTGAATCAAGAGGACAAAAAACCTGGAAGAATTGAAGGAAATTACTGACTGCACCAGCAAGACCAAGTTTGGTGTACACTGGACAACACAAGTGCATTTCACATATACATATACAAAGATTGAAGCCGCATTACAGCTTTTAATAAATGCACTGTACCACTAATCCACCAAGTAAGAGTGGCAAGTATGACATTCTCTGCTGCAGAATACCAGCCAATACACCAAAAACATGGTTTATAATATAGTTTATAGAGAAGACTTAGATGAGAAAGGTATGACAAGGCTGAAGTATGAGACTGACTAGTTTGTCACTTGTTTGACAAGTCACTTCTGTGGAATGACTGGCGTTGCTTAACAAAACAACGGCCACAAACTGGTGTGAATTTCAACAACATGCAGCAGTTCTATGGTTATAGAAAAACTGAGGTGAAGGACACTTCTTTGTCACTGTTCGGCAGGGATGTAAGGGCTTATTCACACTTCCCTAGAATGCCATCTGATTTTCAAGGACATCATACAGATCATTTAAAAGGAAACCCATCAGGGCAATTTGGGACACCAAACCTGTGGCATGTAACAGTACCATGTACAGGTAGCTGCCAACTACATCTCAAGCATTAGCAGCTGTTGGTGACAGTCATGCAAAAGACCCGACTACAAAATACACTGGAATCAAAGTAGGTCACACATTCTGATCAACTTTCTCTCCTGCTCTGAAGATAAGGAAGCTTTGCCAAGACTAAAAGGCTAACAGTGGCTGCACACACTAAACAAAGATAAGCCGTTGCCTACCAATGAATCACTTGCATCAGTAGGCAAAGGCCTAGTAAATTCTGAATGCCATATCACAAAGGAAATACAATTCTAACAGAGCGCTTTTCATTGCCTCAAGTTGGCCATCGTTCTGGAAGAGTAACCATTTCACAGGAGGACTCTACAGTAGTCCTATCAAAATGAATGGAGCCGCCAATGAAGACATTGGAGGGAAACATATCCAACTCATCTGACATTCAAAAGCTTATTTAGGATATCTGCCAAGAACTATTGGAGGCTCCAAAGGACTGTCCAAAATATAGAATTTTTAAAAAATTTTTATATGTTAGCTCAAGTTGAAATGCAGTATGTCAAAAAGTAAATCAGACAAAGTAGTACTAGCCCTACTGAGGTCCCAGCAATTTGCTACACCTGACCAGGCCTCCAAGGGGTTTACATGATTTCTTCATTAAATAGCAGGTGGGGGACAATGGAATAACTGCCGATTTACTGTGCCGAATTTCCCCAGTGTAATACAGTAGCATTGTTGTAAAAGATTTTCATCTGCTGCAAGTGTTATTTCACTTATTGCTGCAGATCGTGGCACAAAAGTCACCATTTAGTATGGCGGTAGCCTAATAAGAAACAAACTGATTTTGGCTGGCAAATCTAAAATTACCACTGCTGTAAATAATGCACCCATTCCACTACATTGCAGTTACCCTGACAGCAAGGCATACAACAGCATCAACCACTGTACTAAGTATGGAGATGTATAAAGCCTGTTGTCTACAAGTTTTAAACTAGAATCGCTGAACTAAACATGACAAAGGTTGTCCCCATATATTTTTATGCATCATATCAGAAACCTCTTTTCCAAAGCGGAATAGAAACAAGCATATTCTCAGATTAAACATGCAACAAATGTGTGATAGATGTATGATCCTAAGAGGAAACAGTCAGTTTTCAGGAGAAAAATGTTCATTGAGAGCTACTTTGCCCAAATAAAGTCAATGGACAGTAGGCCAAAAGTGCATACCTCTATTTACCCCTGACCAACATGTGACGTACTTCAACGTACTGGTGCGGCGGGGGTATGGAGAGGGATCATGGGCTGAGCCCTCTATACAAGGTGGGAGTTTGCTGCATATTGCAGCAAACACCCTCCGGTAACATCCGCAGTCAGTGCTGGCACCAATCTCTGCCGTTAACCCTGTAAATGCCTCAGGCAAAGCTGCTAGAGGCATTTAAAGCCTGGTGACGCATGGGCAGCCTCAGGACTTCCGGAGACCTGAGGCTGTTTTTAACCTATTCATTACAACGTGTGATCTGAACATTTTAATGAATGAGGAGAAAAATCCCCATATACAGCCACCTGTAAAAAGGTCCGAAATAAAAGTTAAAAAAAATTATATTAAAAAACCTAAAAATTCTAATCACCACTAAAAATCTAGTGAAAGAAAAGGGAAACCAAAAATAGAAAGGGCCTCAGCGTTAAGAGGTTAAACCTGGCTGGACTTGCAATGCAGAATCTGGCTACTGTGTTTTCCGCATTTCACACCCAACATTACAGAAAAAAAAAAAAAAAACCATAATGAGGCCCACATTAGGTCATTTTATTTAAAGGGTTAAAGGGGTGGCGCTCTGTTCCATGGGCCATTTTATAATGATTAAATCTGGACAGTAGCCTTCCTAGACTGACAATAGCCTATTCTGAAGAGGTTTTCTGTGTAGCAACCATCTGAGTTGCATCACAAACAAGACAGACAGGATTGCAATAAAAACACCACCTCAATAGAAGACATTATTGCCTCCACAACAAACAATAGAAGTCAGTTGACGTAGATCTAGCACCTATTTCTTGCTTAAAAGATTCACCATAAACAAATAAACAACCAGTCGGAACAATTGCCGACTATGGCCACAACGGTTGCTGTAATGCAAATATATAAATGCCATTACTGGAGCTCAAGCAAGATGTTAGTGCACCCCCCCCGGACCCCCCTGCCCCAATCATGGACAGGAAAAAAAATATAAGAAGAAAACAGATTGATATTTTCCCTGTTTTGCTAGGCGTTAAACACAAGTGTACACCAAAGGAGTTCCACCAGTAGAGTTGAGATATGGTGTAGGTACTAGAAAGTATATTTGGTATCAAATGGGGGTAAAAACTACCTAAATAGCTTTAATACTTATAAGAACTGTAGCTTCTAAAAGTATTGGCATTGAGTGTTAGGAGTTTGCCACCCAAGGCCTATACAATAATAATAAGCAAATTGTATACCATGTAAAAAAGAAAACGAGTCAGTGGATGGCAACTCTTTCCTACCTGCACAATTTCTTACTGCTTCTGTAAGAACAAGACCCAACAGTTTTATGGCCAATATCAGAAAAGTTTCGGTACAGTGGCAAAAAGGACCAAAACACATGCATTCACCCCCATAAGCTTTACTCATATCCAGCCATACTGATCTCAGCCATGATAAATAGATGAGATTACAGGAGCGTTCAAGTTTGTTAACTTCTTTACAGGATAAAAATAAGCCTTCTTCCGGTTTCCAAGGCCGAACCACGAATGTCAACCTAAAGTCCACTCATCTGTATTCTCAAGTAAAACACCGTTACTAATTAAACTACACTTAATTTGTTTAGTAACAGTTACAAAATTAAACGCAATATGTAAACGTGGCCCAACACTTACAAACCAATTGCAAGTACATCAAGAGAAATGCATCACTGAATTAATACGTGTTCTGACCCAAGTGCTTGCATTTGATAATTAGCAATGTCTGCCACAACAAACCTTCACTTAGTAACTCATTTCAATGAAAGCAATACTTGACCCAAGCAGATGAGGGTAATTGACTTTAAGATTCAACTGAATAAACTAATACAGAGAATTACTGCCGTTACCCACTGAAAATACTACCAACATGCTAAAAAAAAGGTAGGTACTGCACCACAAACGTAGCTCTGGCTGGCATACAATTTTGGCCCAAAAGCAGCACAGATTAGTGCAAAAAGGCTGATGGCTCGCTTTAGGCACCCTACCAGCCCTTCCTCCCTCACTATGCACCTTGTTACCTGTGTGTAAGTAATCATATCAATAAAGACAAGTTTTGGAAGAGTGGCGGAGTGTGATTCATTTTTTCTTCTCATCCATTTTGCATAAATTATATTTTATATGGACATAACAAACATTCACTTCAAATGAAGGTAAAAGCCTTCTTGCTAGAAAATTACCAAGAAGTGTCAACTCAGTGTAACCTGCTGGTAGAATCCTCAAGTACAGAATTGCCAGTTTATATTCCAAAAGAAGGAAAAAGAAGAAGTAGCCATGCTCTGCCAGGTGAAATATCCCCCCGCACTTCTGGTTTTGTTGTTTTTCCTCGCTAGGCCCAGGCTGTGTGTATGTGTCTCAGCCACCTCCTCTTCCTTCCTACACTTCCCATATACATCATGTGATATATATAGACAAAGGCATACACAGGTTATGCAATCCCAGCTAATAGAATTTACACTCCAGGCACTTACAAAAGGCCCTAAAATGTATTGGAAGACAAGTTTAAGGGTAGGAAGAGTCTAGGCCTGTGTTACAATGTATCCTACAATATGGAAGCTTGGGACAACATGACAACACAAGGTTCTCCTTATAAACAAATCATTGCAAAGGACTATGGCACATGTAAAACTATAGTAGAGATCCATGATTGTAAACTGAGGTGGCATTCATAGCATCATAGTTTATACGGTTGAAAAAAAAAAAAGACTTGTCCAAGTTCAACCAAGGAAGGGAAGGGATTTGATGAGGAAGGGATTTAGGGGGAAACTATTCTATATAACATAACTATCAATGTTAGAAGACAATACCAAAAAGACAGGGCATAGGTTTACAACAAGAGAAAGTTCAAGAATATACAAGTTTATTAAGATTAAATATATAAAGCTGCAATATATACAGTAATATTGGTGGCCCTTATCCATGGAAAAGTCAATCACTATGTGATAGTGAGACATATTGCAGTACCTTACACACCACAAGCACATATTCACATGTATTATGTCCTGCAGCAGGATAGAACCAGAAAGCTGATGTTTAGATGTAATCCAGAGCCTCTTTAAGGCACAAAACACCAGTATATTTCCTCAAAGGCCAGAATGGCAACAAAGCACACGAGAGGCGCTCACAACCCAAGGATGGAAAAGTCAACAAACAAGAAAACACAACAGATTATTGGGTGAACGAGACAAAGACAGGAAAACTTGTGTGCATCGAGAGCAAGATAGAATAGCATGGCGGGGGAGCAACACAATAGGTCGCATGGAGAAAGGAGGTGGGCAATGGATCATGGGGGCTGGGGACCTCACCTCCATTCACACCTCTCCGCACGGGAAGTAAAGCGTGGCGGGGCCTTCCCTGATGAGAGGGGGGGGGGACACATTGGTAGGGCCTGGGCACATGTGCACATACATAGGAGCATGCCAAGACAAAGCAACACATCCCCCTCCTCCTCACTGCCCCCTCCCTCACCTGCATTCAGCGCCTCACAACACGGGCTCGGTGGCTGCCTTGGTCGCTCTCCTCTCGGGCCTTGCTGCTGCTGCTCGGTAGAGATAGGGGCTGAGCGGGAGCCACTAGACAGTAAATGCATGCAGGCAGCAGGAGGTGCGGGGGAACTGGCCGAGCTGTGGTCGCCTCCGTGCGTCTCTTCCCGCTGTGACTGTGCTCCTCTGCAGACACCGCGCTCGCCTCTTCCTGCCCCCGGCCGCTTATAAACGCTACCCGCTGTGTGCAGGGATATAAATATTGAGATGAATAATCAGGGTGAGGAGGATGTGTGTACACTGAGGGGGAATAAAAGGGGCGTTCACAGGCTGAGGCGGGCTCTGCTGATGAGGAGGTGATGATGACAGAGGAAGAGGAGGAGCCATGGCTGGCCCGCATTGCTCGCCTGCTTGCTATTTTTAGTCAGTGGGGGTCATTACGTAGTCGTCCAATTGTCCTGGGGTCGGGGGGGCAAGTCCCATGGCAGATGACAGTGATGTTTCTCAAGCCTCCATTGTGCCACAAATAAATATAGAATGTTGATATAGTAAAATGTGCACTTCAGGAGGTGTACACCCATGCCTTGTTCACACGCTACGGATTTGTGGCAGACGTTTATCTGTGACTGTTAAGCTAACTTCCACTGAACATCGATGTCCATTCAGACGGAACTGACTGAACAGTCACAGAAGTTTCCGCAACAAAACTGCCTCGTGTGAATACACCTTTTCCCCAGTGCAGGTGCTGACTGCTGCTCCCTGGCACTGAGTGGTCCATCTCCTGTCAGTGCATCTGTATGGGTGCACTGCCTGTCTTATGCACCATGCGCCAGTTTTCTGACTGATTTTGCACATTCTTTTATGTCCAAACTGCTTGCACATGTATGTAATGTGTCCACGCCACATATGTATTACCCTTTTGTGTCACAGCTTCACTATTCTTCTCGCAACACAAATTTCATTACTTGACTAGGCGTTCCGGTGCTCAGTCGGATCATGCACCACATGTATTATGTAGAGTCTGACAGAAGTGTTTCACACGCCCTATGTTAACCCCTTCCCAAAGCGTGCTGGGTCCCGGTGCATGGAGAGGGCTCACGGGCCGAGCCCTCTCCATAGCCTGTAAGTCTTTGCTGCATATTGCAGCAAAGGCATACTGGTACCACCCGCGATCGGTGCTCGGTTGTTTTCCCAACGATCGCCGCCATCAATGCTGCCGGCGGCTTCAAAAAGATTGCAGCGCCAATGCGGCCTTCTGAAGACCAAGGGCTCGTTTTAACCCACTCATTACAATGTGCTAATTGCACATTGTAATGAGTGAGGAGGAAAATCCCTGTAGTATGGCAGTATATGATAGGATCGATCAGACAACCCAGGGTTAGAGTACCCTAGGGAGTCTGAAAGATAGTAAAAATAAAAAAAAGTTTAAAAAAAATTATAATAAAAAAACCCATTACATGTGCTATACACTTGTATGAGTGGGTTAAAACGAGCCCTGGTCTTCAGAAGGCCGCATTGGCGCTGCAATCTTTTGAAGCCGTCGGCAGCATTGATGGCGGCGATCGTGGGAAACAACCGAGCACCGATCGGCAGCACCGATCGCGGTGGTACCAGTATGCCTTTGCTGCAATATGCAGCAAAGACTTACAGGCTATGGAGAGGCTCGGCCGTAGCCCTCTCCATGCACCGGGACCAGCACGCTTTGGGAAGGGGTTAACATAGGGCGTGTGAAACACTTCTGTCAGACTCTACATAATACATTTGGTTGCATGATCCGACGAGCACCGGAACGCCTAGTCAAGTATGAAATTTGTGTTGCGAGAAGAATAGTGAGCTTGTGACACAAAGGGTATACATATGTGGTGTGGACACATTACATACATGTGCAAGCAGTTTGGACATAGAAGAATGTGCAAAGTCAGTCAGAAAACTGGCGCATGGTGCATAAGACGGCAGTGCACCCATACAGATCACTGACAGGAGATGGACCACTCAGTGCCAGGGAGGACATCAGCACCTGCACTGGGGAAAGGTTGTATTCACACGAGGCAGTTTTTGTTGCGAAACTTCTGTGACTGTTTAGTCAGTTCCGTCTGCATGGATATCGATGTTCAGTGGAAGTTAACTTTACAGTCACAGATAAACGTCTGCCACAAATCCGTAGCGTGTGAACAAGGCATGGGTGTACACCTTCTGAAGTGCACATTTTACTATATCAACATTCTATATTTATTTTCTGGCACAATGAAGGCTTGAGAACCATCACTGTCATCTGCCATGGGACTTGCCCCCTCGACCCCAGGACAATTTGACGACTACGTAATGACCCCCACTGACTAAAATAGCAAGCAGCGAGCAATCGGGCCAGCCATGGCTCTCCTCTTCCTCTTGTCATCATCACCTCCTCATCACAGAGCCCGCCTCAGCCTGTGAACGCCCCTTTTATTCCCCTCAGTGTACACACATCCTCCTCACCCTGATTATTCATCTCAATATTTTATATCCCTGCACACAGCGGGTGCGTTATAGCGGCCGGGGCAGGAAGAGGCGAGCGCGGTGTCTGCAGAGGACACAGTCACAGCGGGAAGAGACCACGGAGGCGACCACAGCTCGGCCCCAGTTCCCCCGCACCTCCTGCTGCCTGCATGCATTTACTGTCTAGTGGCTCCCGCTCAGCCCTATCTCTACCGAGCAGCACAGCAAGGCCCGAAGGAAGCGACCAAGGCACCACCAGCCCGTGTTGTGAGGCGCTGAATGCAGGTGAGGGAGGGGCAGTGAGGAGGGGGATGTGTTGCTTTGTCTTGGCATGCTCCTATGTATGTGCACATGTGCCCAGGCCCTACCATGTGTGTCGTCCCCCCCCCTCTCATCAGGGAAGGCCCCGCACGCTTTACTTCCCGGCGGAGAGGTGTGAATGGAGGTGAGGTCCCCCCAGCCCCCATGATCCATTGCCCACCTCCTTTCTCCCTCGACCTATGTGTTGCTCCCCCCGCATGCTATTCTATCTTGCTCTCGTGGCACACAAGTTTTCCTGTCTTTGTCTCGTTCACCCAATATCTGTTGTGTTTTCTTGTTTGTTGACTTTCCTTCCTTGGGTTGTGAGCGCCTCTCGTGTGCTTGTTGCCATTCTGGCCTTTGAGGAAATATACGGTGTTTTTGTGCCTAAAGAGGCTCTGGATTACATCTAAACATCAGCTTTCTGTTTCTATCCTGCTGCAGGACATAATACATGTGAATATGTGCTTGTGGTGTGTAAGGTACTGCAATATGTCTCACTATCACATAGTGATTGACTTTTCTATGGATAAGGGCCACCAATATTACTGTATATATTGCAGCTTTATATATTTAATCTTAATAAACTTGTATATTCTTGAACTTTCTCTTGTTGTAAACCTATGCCCTGTCTTTTGGTATTGTCTTCTAACATTGATGTTATGTTATATAGAATAGTTTCCCCCTAAATCCCTTCCTCATCAAATCCCTTCCCTTCCTTGGTTGAACTTGGACAAGTCTTTTTTTTTTTTCAACCGTATAAACTATGATGCTATGAATGCCACCCAGTTTTACAATCATGGATCTCTACTATAGTTTTACATGTGCCATAGTCCTTGCAATGATTTGTTTATAGGAGACCTTGTGTTTCATGTTGTCCCAAGCTTCCATATTGTAGGATACATTGTACACAGGCCTAGACTCTTCCTACCCTTAAACTTGTCTTCCAATACATTTTAGGGCTTTTGTAAGTGCCTGAGTGTAAATTCTATTAGCTGGGATTGCATAACCTGTGTATGCCTTTGTCTATATATATCACATGATGTATATGGGAAGTGTAGGAAGGAAGAGGAGGTGGCTGAGACACATACAACAGCCCTGGGCCTAGCGAGGAAAAACAACAAAACCAGAAGTGCGGGGGGATATTTCACCTGGCAAGCATGGCTACTTCTTCTTTTTCCTTCTTTTGGAATATAACTGGCAATTCTGTACTCGAGGATTCTACTAGCAGGTTACACTGAGTTTGACACTTCTTTGGTATTTCTAGCAATAAGGCTTTACCTTCATTTGAAGTGAATGCTGTTATGTCCATATAAAATATATATTAATGCAAAATGATGAGAAGAAAAAATGAACGACACTCCGCCACTCTCCAAACTTGTCTTTATTGATATATTACTTCCACACAGGTAACAAGTGCATAGTGAGGGAGGAAGGGCTGGTAGGGTGCCTAAAGCGAGGCATCCTCTTTTGCACTAATCTGTGTCTTCTTTTGGGCCAAAATTGTATGCCACGCAGAGCTACGTTTGTGGTGCAGTACCTACCTTTTTTTTAGCATGTTGGTAGTATTTTAGTGGTAACGGCAGTAATTCTCTGTATTGTTTATTCAGTTGAATCTTAAAGTCAATTACCCTCATCTGCTTGGGTCAATGTATTGCTTTCATTGAAATGAGTTACTAAGTGAAGGTTTGTTGTGGCAGACATTGCTAATTATCAAATGCAAGCACTTGGGTCAGAACACGTATTAATTCAGTGATGCATTTCTCTTGATGTTTGCAATTGGTTTGTAAGTGTTGGGGCCACGTTTACATATTGCGTTTATTTTTGTAACTGTTTAAACAAGTGTAGTTTAATTAGTAACGGTGTTTTTCTTGAGAATACAGATGAGCGGACTTTAGGTTGACATTTGTGTTCGGGCCTTGGAAACCGGAAGAAGGCTTAATTTTTATCCTGTAAAGAAGTTAACAAACTTGAACGCTCCTGTAATCTCATCTATTTATCATGGCTGAGATCAGTATGGCTGGATATGAGTAAAGCTTACGGGGGTGAATGTATGTGTGTTTTGGTGCTTTTTGCCACTGTACCGAAACTTGTTTTCTGATATTGGCCATAAAACTGTTGGGTCTTGTTCACACAGAAGCAGTAAGAAATTGTGCAGGTAGGAAAGAGAGTTGCCATCCACTGACTCATTTTCTTTTTTACATGGTATACAATTTGCTTATCATTATTGTATAGCCCTTGGATGGCAATAAACTCCTAACACTCAATGCCAATACTCTTAAAAGCTACAGTTCTTATAAGTATTATAGCTATTTAGGTAGTTTTTACCCCCATTTGATACCAAATATACTTTCTAGGACCTACACCATATCTCAACTCTACTGGTGGAACTCCTTTGGTGTACACTTGTGTTTAACGCCTACAAAACAGGGAAAATATCAATCTGTTTTCTTCTTATATTTTTTTTCCTGTCCATGATTGGGGCAGGGGGGTCCGGGGGGGGTGCACTAACATCTTGCTTGAGCTCCAGTATGGCTTTATATATTTGCATTACAGCAACCGTTGTGGCCATAGTCGGCAATTGGTCCGACTGGTTGTTTCTGGTGAATCTTTTAAGCAAGAAATAGGTGCAAGATCTACGTTAACTGACATCTATTGTTTGTTGTGGAGGCAATAATGACTTCTATTGAGGTGGTGTTTTTATTGCAATCCTGTCTGTCTTGTTTGTGATGCAACTCAGATGGTTGCTACACAGAAAACCTCTTCAGAATAGGCTATTGTCAGTCTAGGAAGGCTACTGTCCAGATGATTTAATCATTATAAAATGGCCCATGGAACAGAGTGCCCCCACCCTTTAACCCTTTAAATAAAATGACCTAATGTGGGCCTCATTATGCCTTTTTTTTTTTTTTTTTTTTTCTTTAATGTTGGGTGTGAAATGCGGAAAACACAGTAGCCAGATTCTGCATTGCAAGTCCAGCCAGTTTAACCTCTAACGCCGAGGCCCTTTTTATTTTTGGGGTTCCCTTTTCTTTCACTAGATTTTTAGTGGTGATAAGAATTTTTAGGTTTTTTAATATAATTTTTTTAACTTCAGACCTTTTTACAGGTGGCTGTATATGGGGATTTTTCTCCTCATTCATTAAAATGTTCAGATCACCGTTGTAATGAATAGGTTAAAAACAGCCTCAGGTCTCCGAAGTCTCTGAGGCTGCCATGCTTCACCAGGCTTTAAATGCCTCTAGCAGCTTTGCCTGAGGCATTTACAGGGTTAACGGCAGAGATTGGTGCCAGCCACTGACTGCGGATGTTCCGAGGGTGTTTGCTGCAATATGCAGCAAACTCCCACCTGTATATAGAGGCTCAGCACCATGATCCCTCTCCATCCACCCCGCCGCCCCAGTACTTTGAAGTACGTCACATGTTGGTCAGGGTGAATAGAGGTATGCACTTTTGGCCTACTGTCCATTGACTTTATTTGGGCAAAGTAGCTCTCAATGAACATTTTTTCTCCTGAAAACTGACTGTTTCCTCTTAAACTCATACATCTATCACACATTGTTGCATGTTTAATCTGGAGAATGCTTTTCTTATTCCCTTTGGAAAAGAGTTTGATATGCCGCATAAAAATAATGGGGGAAAAACCTTTTGTCATGTTTAGTTCACGTTCTAGTTTAAAACTTGTAGACACAGGCTTTATACTCTCCATACTTAGTACAGTGGTTGATGCTGTTGTATGCCTTGCTGTCAGGGTAACTGCAATGTAGTGGAATGGGTGCATTATTTACAGCAGTGGTAATTTTAGATTTGCCACCAAAATCAGTTTGTTTCTTATTAGGCTACCGCCATACTAAATGGTGATTTTGTGCCACGATCTGCAGCAATAAGTGAAATAACACTTGCAGCAGATAAAATCTTTACAACAATGCTACTATGTATTCACTGGGGAAATTCGGCACAGTAAATCGGCAGTTATTCCTTGTCCCCACCTGCTATTTAATGAAGAAATCATGTAAACCCCTTGGAGGCCTGGTCAGGTGTAGCAAATTGCTGGGCCCTCATAGGGCTAGTACTACTTTGTCTGATTTACTTTTTGGCATACTGCATTTCAACTTGAGCTACATATAAAATTTTTTAAAAATTCTATATTTTGACAGTCCTTTGGAGCCTCCAATAGTTCTTGGCAGATATCCCAAATAAGCTTTTGAATGTCAATGAGTTGGATGGTTTCCCTCCAATGTCTCATTGCGGCTCCATTCATTTTGATAGGACTACTTAGAGTCCTCCTGTGAATTGTTATTCTTCCAGATCTATGGCCAACTTGAGGCAATGACAAGCGCTCTAAATATCCTGTTAAAGTGTATTTCCTTTGTGATATGCGCTAGAATTTACTAGGCCTTTGCCTACTGATGCAAGTGATTCATTGGTAGGCAACGGCTTATCTTTGTTTAGTGTGTGCAGCCACTGTTAGCCTTTTAGTCTTGGCAAGCTTCCTTACTTCCGAGCAGAGAGAAAGTTGATCAGAATGTGTGACCTACTTTGATTCCAGTGTATTTGTAGTCGGGTCTTTTGCTACTGTCACCAACGCTGCTAATGCTTGAGATGTAGTTGGCAGCTACCTGTACATGGTACTGTTACATGCCACAGGTTTGGTGTCCCAAATGGCCCTGATGGGTTTCCTTTAAATGATCTGTATTGTCCTTGAAAATCAGATGGCATTCTAGGGAAGTGTGAATAACCCTTACACTCACACTGCCAAACAGTGCACAGTGGTGTCCTTCACCTCAGTTTTTCTATAACCATGAACTGCTGCGATGTTGTTGAAATTCACACCAGTTTGTGGCCGTTGTTTTGTTAAGCAACGCCAGTCATTCCACAGAAGTGACTTGTCAAACATGACAAACTAGTCAGTCTCATACTTCAGCCTTGTCATACCTTTCTCATCTAAGTCTTCTCTATAACTATATTATAAACCATGTTTTTGGCGTATTGGCTGGTATTCTGCAGCAGAGAATGTCATACTTGCCACTCTTACTTGGTGGATTAGTGGTACAGTGCATTTATTAAAAGCTGTAATGCGGCTTCAATCTTTGTATATGTATATGTGAAATGCACTTGTGTTGTCCAGTGTACACCAACTTGGTCTTGCTGGTGCAGTCAGTAATTTCCTTCAATTCTTCCAGGTTTTTTGTCCTCTTGATTCAACCATAAAGCTGCTTGAGACGTTTTGCTTGGAGATCTTAGTTGATTCTAGAAGAGTGAGAACCAGTTGACTTGCAATCAGCTCACTTCATGCTGATTTAACAGGTAACAAAATTTGCCACTGTTAAGTGTTAATTCTAATCTCTTCCACTCCAATATAAAAATCCTAACTGGATAAAGATTACACTGCCTTCCACTTTCATCATAATATATTGGGCTATCTAAGGGTTTGGTTTAATTCTAAAAAGTGTGTAGATAGACCTTTAAGGAAAGGCAACAGAGATCTAGTTAAAAAAAATCAAGTACATTCTCCTTTAATTTTTATTTGTCCACCAAGACCAAGACAATACTTACTTGCTCATTCTGAAGGGGTTTTTTCCATGCAGCAGTCACCTTATTTATGAAAAAACTGGATTGTAATAGAAAGAGCATATTGCCTCCACTCTTTGACTCTTATCTACTCCTAACACCCCTGTACAGATCTTGCCCAGAAAACTCTACAAACACATCTGTTGCAGTTTATGGCCATGAGGCTTTATATATTCCTGACCAACTCGGTAAATATACAGGGCGGCTTATTTAATGTATGTAGACGGAATATGGGTTTTTCTGGGGTTTGCATGCTCCTCGTTTGTCTGGCAGGCTGTAATGGAAAGTGACAAGAGCAATGGCTCTTAGAGTGCTTATACAGGCGGTCCCCTACTTAAGGACACACCCGACTTACAGACACCCGTAGTTCAGCAAGACCCCTCTGACTTCTGGGAAGCTTTCTGAATGCTTTACATAGTCCCAGACTGCAATAATCAGCTGTAAGGTGTCTGTAATGAGCTTTATTGATAATCCTTGGTCCATTGGAGCAAAAATGTTTTAAACTCCAATTGTCACTGGGCCCAAAAACTTTTTTGTCTGGATCTACAATTAAAAGTATACAGTTTCGACTTGCATACAAATTCAACTAAGACAAACCTCCAGACCCTATCTTGTACGTAACCCGGGACTACCTGTATAAACAACCCCAACCTTAACCCCTACCTGATGCTGCCCTTTTTAATTTTTCACACTCCCCACCTTCAAAATCTAACATCCTTTATTTTTCCATGTACAGAGCTGTGTTATGGCTTATTTTCTCTGCTAACAATTACCTTCAAATGGTGGTATTTAAAATTCCATGCCATGTAATGGGAAGCAGGGAAAAAATTGCAAATGAACTGAATTAGTAAAAAACCTGCATTTGTGCCGTGTTCTTGTGGGGCTGGAATTTACGGATTTCACTGTATGCCCCAAATGACATGTCTACTTTATTCTTTGGGTCAATACGATTACGGGAGACCAAATTTGTATAGGCTTATGTTTTCATACATTTTCAAAAATTAAAACCACCTGTACAAAAAATTTTGGGGGATTTTTTTTTTTTTAATCCTTCTGGCACCAATAACTTTTTTTTTTTATCTTTTGTGTAAGAGCTTTGGGAGGTGTAGTTTTTTATTTTTTTTTTTTTTGGAATTTGACGTTTACAATGTTTTCATTTTTAGGACTGTAAGACCTTTTGATCACTTTTTATAGAATTTTGAAAAATGTCAGAAAAGTGCCATTTTTGACTTTAGGCGCGATTTTTCTTTACGAGGTTAAACGCAGTGAAAAACCGTTCTATTTTGATCGGGCATTTTCAGATGCGTCGATACCGAATATGTTATGATTTTTACTGTTTATATCACTTCTAGGGAAAGGGGGTGATTTGAGTTTTTAGTTTTATTTTTTTACTTTGGTTACTATTTTTCAGACTCCCTAGGGTACTTTAACCCTAGGTTGTCTGTACATCCTATCATATACTGCCATAGCACATTGTAATGAATAGGTTAACCCAAATTAGCCCCAGGTCTTAGGAAGACCAAGGCTGTCATGTCATCGGGGAGCAGCGATCCGACGCCATCACATGGAGCGACGATTCTTGGCAAGATGGTGGCGGCGATCGGAGGAAACACCGCACACTATCGGTGCTGGCACCGATTGCGTGTAACGGTAAGCCTTTGCTGCAAATGCGCAAAGACTACCAGCTTGGAGAGGGCTCAGCCCGTGAGCCCTCTCCATGCACCCTGCATGTGACGTAGTATTGTGTCACGTGTCGGTAAGGGGTTAAACTTATTGGGTTTTCCTGTGGACAAAAAAACTGTGGCCGTAAAAAATCTACTAAAGGGTGATCAAAGGGTCATGCAAGTTTTTTCAGAATGGTATCAATGAAAACTGACTTAAAGTGAACCTGTTGCTGCCCTCAAAAATACAGCTAGGGACAGTTTCCCATAGAGCCCTATCAACTTATTCTTCTTCTAGCCCCAAAAATTGCTTACTTTCCATCCCCATAAATCACTTTGTTTTTCTGCTCAACCAGCATCTTGCATCGCTCCTCCCCATGCCTCCATGGATTTCTAGTCCTCCCCTGCTGCTGTGATTGGCAGATGTGACAAGACCTTAGATGAAATCACTCTTGTCACATGACCTATAATACCCATTAATGTAACAGACTCCCTCTCATATTCCACATAGCATGCCCAAGCAGTGAGGCCTGTCATCAGGAACAAGAAGGCATGGCAATGCAAGTACCACTGAATATGCAGGGCTTCATTGGACACTCTTGTATGCAACTCGCCTATGCAGGTCTAATACCGAAGTTACAAACTTTTTTAACATTTCAGCCATGGAAGGGAACCATTTAGGGATGAGGGCAAATGCTGTATGAAGTATTTATTTTAGGTGGGTTAATTTCAATGGCAGGTTCAACAGCTCCATACAGTAAACTTAGAGCTCTTTTAGTGGGTACTCTGGCTGTTGCCACAGCACAGTGTTTGCCAGACCCCACTCAACGGATCCTCCTGCAGTTCCAGGTAGTCCCAAGCATCCTGTTGTGGCTTTTTGTAAGTGGAGTGTGAGAAATGGAAGCTCAAACAATAAAGGACTAAGGGGTTAAGTACTTGGGATGAAAACCATTTAACCTAACCACCTCTCTGATTTGAGATTTGATAAAGCTGCCACAGCATTCTTTTAAAAATGCACAATAAGTGGTTTCCGACTGTATGGAAAGATGGTTCTATGGACAATAACACTGGAAAACCATGTACATTGGTTAGAATATACTTGTTGGCTTTAATCCCACTCCAAACAAGCATGTAGTAAACTGATATATACTGTACACGGCGGAGTTTTGCAGCACAACAATTGCTAACTCAGCTATACTCAAGTCAAAGAAAAAACAGTGCTAGCCTTCCAACTCCCCCTCTTCTATCCATATTGGCCGCGGAGCAGACACAGCAACACAGCCCGTCACACAAATCCAATGGCGAACCCAACCCTAAGTCAGAAGTTACAGTTGTCTAGGGCAATTTAAATTGTGTACACCAGGACTGATGGACAGGTGTGACTTATTACAAAAATGCTGCATTTCACAATATAACAGTGAATTGGAGAATGTTATTTTTTATTCTGAGTACATTAGAAACTTGTCATGGCATAACAAGTACTTTCCTGACCTCAACCTTTTAGCAATACTACTTATGGAATTTGCTATTTAAGGCTGCCTCTGAGGTGTGTGCAGACTTGCGCTGTTGATACTCCACTAGGATGGTTGTGGAGAATATGTAAATGGTTTTTACAGATTGAGGGGGGAGGAGGAAAATCCCTGTAGTATGGCAGTATATGATAGGATCGATCAGACAACCCAGGGTTAGAGTACCCTAGGGAGTCTGAAAGATAGTAAAAATAAAAAAAAGTTTAAAAAAAATTATAATAAAAAAACTAAAAATTCAAATCACCCCCCTTTCCCTAGAACTGATATAAATATTAATAAACAGTAAAAATCATAAAAACATTAGCTATTACCGTGTCCAAAAATGCCCGATCTATAAAAATATAATAACGGTTTTTCACTGTGTTTAACCCCGTAATGGAAAAGTTGAAAATGGCACTTTTTGCCATTTTGAAAAATATAAAAAAAATCTATAAAAAGTGGTCAAAAGGTCGCAAAAAGTCCAAAAAATTATAGCATTGAATACGCCATCAAAAGTCGCAAAAAATGACACCTCCCAAAGCTCCGTACACCAAAGTATGAAAAGTTCTTGGCGCCATAAGATGGCAAAATCCAAAAAAATATTTTTGTACAGGTTTTAATTTTTGTAAACGTATGAAAACATTATAAAACCTATACAAATTTGGTATCCCCATAATCATACCGACCCAAAGAATAAAGTAGACATGTCATTTGGGTGCACAGTGAAAGCTGTAAAATTCCCACAAGAAAACGGCGCAAATGCGTTTTTTCACCATTTTCACTGCATTTGGAATTTTTTCCTGCTTCCCAGTACACGGCATGGAATATTAAATACTGTCACTACGAAGTGCAATTTGTTATGCAGAAAATAAGCCCTCACGGAGCTCTTTATGTGGAAAAATAAAAAAGTTATACATTTTTGAAGGTGGTAAGTAAAAAATGGAAGTGAAAAAACTAAAAAGGGCCAGGTCATAAAGGGGTTAAAGGTGAACAAAAAAAAAAGTTGGTGCAGAGAGGGCCAGATCCATAAAGAGCCGGCGCCACAAATCCTGAATCTGGTGTACCCTGCACACAACACAGGCAAACTACACATAGAGCAGTTTACATTATTCTTCATAAATGTGCCCCCACTGCCTGAGCGAGCTCATCCCTGTTAGCATTAATAGGTAATGGCAGTTGTAGGGATTGGTGACATATGTATTAACCTGTAATGGCGCTTTGCTGAACATTATCTGCCAGAAAACTTCTTTAAAGGACATCTACCAACAGACTTTCTGAAGGTGGACTGCTCATACTTGCTTGGCCATTCCTTTTTTTAGTATGTGGATCAGGTTTTCTTTGCTCCAGGAACATCAGAATCTGCCTGAAAAAGAACCAATATAAAATATGCTAATGAGCTGGGTGCGCTTCAGTGACATTGTCTTGGCTCTGCAGAATAATTACTGTATATATCCACGGCCCCACTCTCTGAAGCTTAGCTTCCTCACCAGGTGTCTCCGGCTCAGCCACCAGCTCATTGGTATATTTTTATAACATGCTGATGTTCCTGAAGTAAAGAAAAACTGTTTACATACTATAAATTGGGACGACCAAATAAGTTTGCGCAGTCTACCATCCGAAATTCTTCAGAAAGATGTCCTTTAAAGGGGTTCTACAGTGACAAACCAGGATAGGGGCTAACATGCTGATTGGTGGGGCTCTCTGAGATGGGAGCTCCACGGATCATGTGAACATGGGTCCCTTGTACCCTGAGATGAACAGAGCAGCCAGTTGCACATGTGCCAGCTACACTATGGCGAACCTTTTAGAAACTGAGTGCCCAAACTACTTCCAAAATCCACTTATTCACTGTGAAGTGCCAACGTGGCATTTTAAGCATTAACTTATTTCTACGTGTTCTTCCACTTCCAATTTCAAATGTATCGGGCGCCTGATGCCACTAATACAGTTGAAAGAAAGAGGGCAAATAGCTTCTCTCCAGGGTCTCTATGTACAGGAAGAATGGTGGTTCTAGCAGGACGACCTCCAAAGATAATGCAGTTGTGTCAACACCTTCTCACTTTTCCCGCAGTTCCAAACAGCCAATGAAGTGTCGCTTTAAAATAGCGCTGAGAGCAGCATCTCATAAATTGCCTGTGACTGCAGAAAGATTTGGTCCTGTTTGGTGTACTCTGTCCTGCAGTGATGGCCTGGGTGCCCACAGAAAGTGCTCTGAGTGCCACCTCTGGCACCCGTGCCATAGGTTCGCCACCACTGCTGTAGACAATGGAAGCACATGGAGGGGCAGCATATGAAATAATTAATAGTGGGGGGAGCATATGAAATAATTAATGGTGGAGGGCAGCATATGAAATAATTAATGGTGGAGGGGCAGCATATGAAATAATTAATGGTAGGAGGCAGCATATGAAATAATTAATGGTGGGGGGGCAGCATAGGAAATAATTAATGGTGGGGTACAGCATATGAAATAATCAATGGTAGAGGGCAGCATATGAAATAATTAATGGTGGAGGGCAGTAAATAAAATAATTAATGGTGGAGGGGCATAGGAAATAATTAATTATGAAGGGAAGTCTAGTAATTAATGCGGGGGTGGGGAGGGCAGCATATTTAATAATAATGGAGAGGGGTCCCAGTATATTTAATAATTAATTGACCCAATTAATTTATTAATTGGACCAATATATTAAATAGTTCACAAGGGGGTGCAGTCTATTAAAAAAATAATTAAAGGGGGGGCCATGTATTATGGATGCGGTCACATGTACCGCTATTTATTTTTAAACTTTATACCGGCCCTCCAATGGTCTGAGAGGGACAGTGAACGACTCCCTATATAAAAAGTTTGGGGACCCCTGATCTACTTCTTTTACATTCTACAGAAGGTTTAATGAGTTATTCTCGCTCTTGATAGCTGGGTGATGTACAATGAAATCCCCCCTGATATTACGGGTGATGAAATCATATCCATTCTGAACATTGAACCACTTGACAGTTCCAGATGTTCTTGGACATAGCATCTTAGTTGCTATTCCCATAGCTAACAATCCACAATTTCATGCTGGGTTGGTATTCTTTACAGCCTGGTTTGTAACTGCTGTATTTCTCTGATATAGGTGTTTGTCTATTGCTGGTCTGAGCCTATGGCATTGCCTTGAAAGATGACCATGTTGTTTGCATCTCTAGCACTGTTGCAGTATGGTTCCTTATATAGGAGTTTTTCCTCTTATCACCATCAAAGTGCCTCTCACCTCTGTAACCAATAAAACTATTGTTTGAATTGCAGTACTAAATGTGAGAAACAAATTTATTTGAATTTCATACTCTGTGTGCCAACTCTTGGATCCATGCCATAGGTTCGCCACCACTGACATAGGATGACAGCCCTAATACCCTGCAATACATCAGTATTGCAGATTATTATAGTGACGCAATGTTTGTTCATGTCCCATACTTGGACATAGTTTTTAAACAAAAATAAACTTCTTAATTAATTTTAGAAGGAATAACACTTATATATAATAGCAAAAAAGTAAAAATCACTTACAAACCCCACATATAAGGTATCGCCATGTCCGTACAATAAAACACAATCATTATTAAACCTTCAAAAATTATGAATTCTTTATGTTTATCTTGTCCCCCATAAAATGCTATACAATTTATTAAAAAAAAACATATCTATACCGTAATGTTGTTAAGTATAGCACGTCCTGCAAAAATCAAGCTCAACCAGCTCTATAGACCAAAAATTAAGAGTTACCATATACTCGAGTACAAGCCAAAAAATGTGCTGAAAAACCCTAACTCAGCTTATACTGAGAGCTGAGAAAAAAAAACAGGTCCACTGCAGGCACCATGACGTCAGTGCTCGTTGACGTTCTAATGTGTGCGGCGGCATTAGCACACACTATGATGTCAGCGGGCGGCTGACATCATGGTGCCTGCAACGACAAGGGGGGGGGGCACGGAGCTGCCGGAGCTGCAATGGATAGAAGAGGGCCTATGGGGGGCTGTGCCAATGCATTTCCACCCTCGGCTATTACTCGAGTCATAGGTTTTTCCAGTTTTTTGTGTTAAAATTAGGAACTCTGCATGGGTTGGCTTATAATCGGAGTATATACAGTATCCCGTACAAAAATTATAAGCTTTTACCACATTAGGTTTTATTCTACAAAATAGTAAAACCTAAGCAAAAGTATACAAATTTTGGCCCGCCATAATCGTACTGACCCATAGAATAAAGAAAACATGTTACTTATGTGTTACATAAACACCAAAAAAAAAATTTATCTTTACCTACAACTCCCCACCAAAAACGTAATCATTTACAGCAATAGGGCATAGCCACCACAAAACAATATCGCTGAAAAATGCATCTAACCCTGCAAAAAAAAATCAGCCCTCACGTGAAAACAAATATTGGAACCCCTTAGTGACCATTGTCATTTGCACCTTGATGACCAAGACCTATTTTTCAAAATCAGCATGTGTCACTTTATCCGGTTATTTTAGAAGTCTTTAACTTACCCAAGTTTGTTTTGGTTTCATTTTGTACTTCAAAATAGTGGGAAATTTTGGTTAATATTTAACATTTATTATGAAAAAGGTGAATTTGGTAAATATTTGAAAAAAAATTGCTATTTTCAAACTTATACACAATCACCCCGTTCTATTAACTTCACCTCTCAAACTATTCAAAACAGCAGGTAGGAAGCTTGTTAACCTTTTATGTATTCAAACAAAATGAGGTTTGATTTGGAATTCACTAATATTTCTCATTAATACATTCATTAAGCTGCCAAATTTACCCACATAAACTGGATAAAGGTAGAAAATGCATCTAAGAATACATTATGCAGTTTTTTCGGACTAAGAGGACACTCCATATGTTGATGTATCCCACTGTCAGGGCACATAGTGGGTCGCAGAAGGGAAGGAGCTATTGAGCTTTTGTAGGGCAGGATAGTTTTCAGGTGCAATGGCGTGATTATAGAGCCCCTGGTGCCACGTTCACGTATGACAATTTGGTTGCGTTATGAAACACAATCCAAAGGTTCCACCATGCGATCACTTGTTGAGGTAAGATTGCATTTAATTCACGTTAGTTAATGTGTTGGAAACAATGTTACCACAATATATACGACCACGAGTGGAGCCTTTGGGCTGCAGGGATCTTTCTTAAAGCTCTAAAGGCGTTATATAACTTACGTCAGCTCTGGTTCTCACCTCAGGCACCTTTCTAAAACCTTCAAGATAACTAATGGGTAGAGGATCCCTGTCCCCGATGATCTTTGACTAGTCATGGATCTATTAGCTCAAGCTATCCGTATTCACTGATCTTAGGGGGTGGCATCAGAGACAAGGGAGTATTGTTCGCTTCTGATATTCCATCTTTCTTTTCCTGAAAAAATCCTCCTGTTCCCTCCTCCATAGGGCCTCAGTAGCTCTCCTATCCTAGATCTGGATGATCTAAACAAAGAGAACAAATTGTGACATTGCACATCGACAGTCACCAGTGTACATGTAGCTAAAACATTGAAATTAGCTCCCCCCCATTACTTAGGGAGATTGTGCAAGTGTACAATTCAACGCAATTATGGAAAAAACTTATTGCAACCGAACGGGGTCATGACAACATACAATCATACATGGGCCAAATGGTATGCATACGCAAGTCCGAGGTCCAGAGCACTCTGGAAGAGATTTTCATCCAGGATATCTCGCCCGCTTAGCCGCATTGATCTGCCCTTCAATTTCAACCAGTCATCCTGTCCCTGCAGCTGAAAAAATTCCCATAGCATGAAGGCAGGTCATGAGCAATGCCTGGTTTTCTCCACACATACAGCATAGAATAACACCAACACTAGGATAGAGATTCAGGGAGATACATGCAAAATAGTGGCCTATGCCGATGACCTTCTTTTCTTCTTGACCAATCCCAGGTCTCACTCCCCAGCTTAATGAAGGAAAAACAGTGTTTGCCCAGTTGCCACACTTCCGTATTAATTGTTTCAAATCCAAGGCCCTTAATGTCTCTCTCCCAGAGAATCTTGTAGAAACGTACGAGGATACTTTAATTTAAGTGGAGCGATGCAGAGCGTCAAATACTTGGGGACTCATTAACCAGCCGCTATATCCAGGCTTTACAACGCTTAATTTCTTACCTATACTTAAGAGAGTACAAGAGGATGCTCCAGATGGGCAAGGGTATTTTTTATGGTTTGGAAGATTCGCCATATTAAAATGAATATACTCCATTGTCAAGTACATGTGGTTTTCCAAGCCACTACCTATCAAACTACCAAAGGCAACTTTCGCTCTCTGAATGTCATCAGCATAAATTTATCAGCGTACCACCACTGTACAGTCCAAAATCTCAGGAGGTATTTGGATGCCAGACCTTAAGGGCTATAACACGGCTGCCCATCTAGCTAGAGCCCTAGATTGGTGTTGTAATTTTGACCTGAAGCCTTCGGTACGACTAGAGCAGTTCAGGACATCCCCTCTGGTACTGCCATGGCTGTCCAAAGAGAGAAGCATAGCCCTAAAATCACATCCCACGATTGGCCCAACTGTTTCTCACGCCAATTAGGACTGTCAGGGAAAGATTGGGACATCATGACTTTAGCCCGGGTGTTAGGACCCGGTATTAGTCAATGGAGATGAGAGGCACAGTTCACTGCACATTTGAATCCCCCCCCCCCCCCCCCGCTCTCAGTTTCCAAAAATCCAACTCATTTGAAGCCTTTGCTCAATACAGGGACTGTACGACATACATCTCCTCTTACTCGTGTCTCCTAACTGTCCCTGACGACCCTGGACCTCAGTATTTTACGCAATGGAAAAAACTGATCTAATATCACAATTACACTGAACAGAAGGAGACATCTTTGAGCTTTGCCACTGCACCTCAATTAGTTCAAGATACAAGAGCAGGATATAAACTCATGGCCAGGTGGTATAGGGTCCCTACTCGACTACACACCATCTTTCCGCCGGTCCCTAATACGTGCTGGAGATGTGGAGAGGAGGAAGGATCTTTCTCTATATGTTCTGGGTCATGTCGGATTTTGACCCATTCTGCAGAATTTCCAACATCTTATCTCCTTGGTCTGTGGAGATTCTGTAAGAACTGGATCCTCCTCTCCTTATCCTCACACAACTGTGATGTTTCGACACCACACATACAAAAATCTCTTCTGCGCTTTCTAATAATACGGCCCGTTCCTGAATTCCAATAACTCTGGAAACAACACAACTCCTCCGACAATAAATATGTGGTTACAAAGTAAACGATTTCATGCGAATGGAGGATTCACATCCTCAGCCATGGCACGTATGGACCTTGGCAACCTTGGATCCTCTTTCAACAATCTGCTGAGTACAGGCAATCTATATGAAGACCTGGAGCAGATTCCTCTAACTTGCTCTGGTCGTGCCGTGCCTCCTGTCCTGGATGTTCCCATCTCCCTGCTACCCTCCTGTTCTATCCTATGCCCCCACCCCACCCCTTCGTTCTGCACTTCCTGTTGCTTCCTACTTTATGTTCTTTGGGAGCCCCTTATGGGCACTTCAGTGAGTTTAAGGACTCCCTACTAGTTCGTTCTTTAACCCCTGAAAAATGGTAAGAGTGCGAAGGGGTCAGGAGCGTGTGCACAATGAAGTATCCAAAGGTTATTCAATTGTAAATCTTTCTTCGAAATATGGCTTATACTTGGCTTACGTTGTAACTGCATTCCTGTTCTTTTTATGTACTTTGGCTACCAATAAAAAAAAAAAAGATTTAACACCAAAAAGTTCAACTTTGTCTCATCAGATCAGAGATCTTACTTTGATGAGTCTTAACATTCTCCCCATCCCCTAATGCATCTATGGAGGATCAGCACAGTGTTAATGGGGGTTCCTCTTTGCCTCTCTCACCGAGGTTCTAATCCCACATAGCTTAGTTTGGTTGGACAGCCTAGTTTAGGAAGGAGTTAATGGTCATCCCAAACTCTTCCCATTTAAAGAAACCTACCATGAGGAATCTGCCATCAGATCGATGGTAGATTCCCCCGGCTTGCCTCTGTCTATGTGTAATTTAATATTCCTGGAACCTAATCTAACGTTTAAAAACTGTATTTTAGTAATATATAAATTAACCCGCAGAGGCTACTGGGGCATCATGTACTAGCCTTCTTCCCATGCCTGGCCAGTGCCGACGAGGGAAGGCAGAAGAAATAGTCTAATAGCCTGTGAAGTTGCACTCAGAGAGAATCTGGAATCATGTTTGATTTGATGTGAGAGTTCTTTAGATTTGCTCTCTAATAGGAAGTAAAGGAGTTTCATCACAAGTCTAACTACAGAAGAATTTTATAATTGGGAGAAGTTTGTGAAAATATTGGGTTGTAATTTTTACGAGATGAAATGTATGGGGTTAAAGTAAGAATGTCATTTTCCATTAACTGTGATGCCAAAAATGTGAGACTTGTGGGTTGAGCCCAAAATCTTATTGGCACCTTAAAGGATACCACTCAAATCCATCTTCTAGAGCAGTGATGGCGAACCTTTTAGAGCCCGAGTGCCCAAACTATAACCAAAGCCTATTTATTGCATAGTGCCAGCGCAGCAATTAGCAAGTAATTATTTCTCCTTGTTCTTGACAACTTTCAATCGTTCAGCCTCCTAAAAGACACCAAACACAGTTGAAAGGAGGAGGGCAAATTCACCTATCATTGTAGGAAGGGTTCTGCAGGAGATATCTTGAGTGCTGTCGGTGACTTAATTGCTGGGGTGATGGGCCTGGGGGCCACAGAGAGGGCTCGCAGTGCCACCTCTGGCACCAGTGCCATAGGTTCGCCACCACTGTCTAAGAATCATTGGCAGTCCCTCGCTTATGAACCCTGGTATGGCAGCAGAAACTGCGGGGTGTAGTTTTTTTTTTTAATGGGGGCATTTTGAAGGATATGTGGTAATTTGAAAAATGTACTAAAATTTCACCCCATTTATTTTTAGTCCTTGTTGAAACACAAAATAGTTATCAGATTTGCAATTGAGTGCAGTGGGTCCCTCAAATAGTATTTTTTTTCAAAAATTTTTAAAGAATCACTCTAAAGTATTAACTTTTTAACATCCTAAAAAAAATGACATTAAAAATTATGCCAACATAAGCAATAATATGTTAGTTATCAAGTAACATTAAAATTTTGAATTTGGATTGATGCTTTTGTTCAAAATTTCCAAACATTTCTTTGTTTTTAATTACTGATGATAGAACTATCCACACAATCATGTTCCTTACCTTAGTCGGGTTGATGGGCATCTTTTATCATATTTCCATGGGTTTGGAATAAGCAGGAAAACAACTTTTAAAAATATGTAAAAAAAAGCCTGAGGCGCTCAGCTCACATCACCTAGCGCTAATGGCTCTGTCGTCCTCTAAATTGCATCCCTCTGGTGCAATACATGATGTGGCCTCGCTTAAAGAAGTGTGGCACCCCCCCCCCCCCCTTCCTGGTCTCAAAAAGAAAATACTTATAACACCTCTTGAAATCCAGGAAAGTTTCCCATCTGGCCTGCAGATCGATATAAACACGTCAGACATTATACAGTGCTATTGAAATGATAGCTCTTGTACCACACCCTCGATTCCACATGACATTGTGTGGATGAAGCGAAGTCAACCCTCCTATTATGTACTATTATAATCCAGTATGCAGTCAGGTTTGGGGGTTTCTGTACTGGTATCTCGTACTGGGACAGGGGTGGGTGCCACCATGTATTGTTGTTAATACAAGGACATCCCTCTTGTCCTTGTACTTAACACACAATACAAAGTCTCTGCATAGTGCCTGCAACGTGCCTCATTTTTTTGCCCAAGCAGCGACTCAGGGGAACCCCTCTGATTTCTGCGTAACGTGCTGCATGCCGTAGGTATTTCTGGAAGCGAGGCACTTGAACAGGGTTTGTGCTGGTGTAGAATAGATGTCAGGTCAGGTAGAGGTGGTAGCCCCTGGTCCAGCGTAGGTGCACCAAAATCCCACACTATTTCCCTGTAACACCCAGGAAGTGGTGTGTGTGGGGGGGTATTCTGGGCAGCACTAGAGTGGAGTCCATCCCTTCATATACCCGCATGAACTTGTAGGCAGCGTCGGACTGGCCCAGCGGAGCACCGGAGCATCCTCCGGTAGGCCCGCTTCTAAAGTGTGTAAAAGTTGGAGCGGAAGCCGGAAGGACTTTGTTTATGATCTGTGTTAGAGGCCCGCCTCTTCACTGCAAGATGTGTGAATGTCGGGGCCATCAGCGCTTCACAGATTCACCCTTATTATTGCAAAGCAGCGGGCCGGATATAGGCGGGGCTCCCGGGGGTCGAGCCCCCGGGGCCACCCAACCAGTCTTGGACCCCCCAGGGGCGCCCAACCAGATCTGCGCCCCCCGGCCTGGTCTCCTCAGGCGCACGCACCTCTGGCAGCCGGTTCCGCCCGGCCACAGGTGACCGCATCACCCGCTATCCCTCAGAATGACGAGCCGTATCGCCCCCGGCACAGGAACCCGCATTCCCTGCCCGCCCATCCGACTGCATTTGTTGCCTGGCCCTTACCAGCCCGCTCAACCTAGTTGCGACTGCCTCATCACCCTGCAGCGAACAGCAGGCCGCTCTCCGGTCCGCTCCCATGCCTCGCTCATGGTGCATAACGCCCACCGAACAAAGAAGCCGCCCCACTGCTCCCCCCACCCGAGAAGACAGAGCAGCCGTCCCTCTCCCCCGCCCCGAAGGAACAGCCGACCGTCGCAGAAACCAGTGCCCGTTTCCGGTAAACAGAAACAGTATCCAGAGCCCACGGAAACAAGCAAAGAAAAAGAGCATGGGAGACGAAAGAAACCGCAAGTCGGCAACCAAGCGAAGAAGAATGTCAGAGAAGAGAAGACAGTCCGTCAGCTTCGCCAAACAGCCATCCGCCAACGAAGAAACAGTCGTCATCCTCCGCTACCCCCATCCCGAAAAAAGGCCAGAAGTCGGTCTCCGATCGCTCCCCACCACCCTCCGCGATCGGAAGAAGAAGCATGCCGTCCTACGCTCCCCCCACCCTCACCACTCAAGAAGAAGAAGGAGTATCCCACCCAGGACACCGAAGAAGAGGCAGCTGTCCTCGCTCCCCCCGCCCGAAGAAGCAGCCGTCCTCCACGCCCCCACCCCGCCGAAGAAGCAAGTCACTCCTCCGCCCCCCTCCCCCCCAACGGATAGAAGCAGCGTCGCTACAGCTTCCCCACCCCGCCACAGAAGAAGCAGCCGTCCTCCGCTCCCACGCAGGCCGAAGCAGCCAGACGACCTCTCCCCACCCCCCCCCACCGAGAAGAAGCAGCGTCCTCCGCTCCCCCCACCACTCCGCTCAGAAAGAGCCTACTCCCACATCCGCAAAGATAGAAGAGGGCGAGGTACAAATAAGCTCCCCACGCCGAAGAGAGAAGACAGATAAAACCAGCATCACGACGAAAAGAAGAGAAGCCGTCCTCCGTTACCCAACCAACTACCGCCGAAGAAGCAGCCGTTCATCCGCCCCCCACACCGCAGAGCCGAAGAAGAGCCCGTCCTCGCTCCCCCCCACCCACGCCCGAAGGAAGCAAGCCGTCCTCAAAAAAGCCCCGCTTCAAAAGCCAGCCATGGTTAACGCCCTAAAAAAGAGGCCGCCGCCCCCCGCCTGAAGAGCGGCGAAGCCGTACGCCGTCCCTCCACCCGAAGAAAGAAGGCAGCTGTCCTCCGCTGCCTCCAAAGTCATCAAAAGCAACCCCCCCGCCTGCCGCCGAAGAAGCAGCCGTTCCTCCGCTCCCCCTCCCACCGCTCTGTGACTAGACAACCCACCCCCCCCTGCGGACACCAGGCACCCCCCCCGCCACCAAACACCAGCCTGAAACCACAGCCAGGGTCACCACCTTAAAAGGCGTTAAGATATACATACATATGTATTTACTGTGTTATAGTATGATGTATTTATCTGGGTATTATATATGATGTATAGTCGGATGTGATCAGTGTATTATGTATATACAGTGATATCGTGTATATTAAGGGCTTATACTGTATATATGGGTGTACTGTGGTTATTATTGTATATATGTTGTTATGATATGCGATATGCTTTGACTATGATATAATGGTATATACGTATATATGATGTTTAACTGTGTATATGTGTGTGTATATGTGTATGTATGCAGCGTACTGTGTATATGTGATATACTGTATTTATTACACGATTATATTGTACAGGGCTATATTAGTGCACATTTAAATATATATAATTGGGGGAATTGCTCTGGTAGTTGACATAGGTAGACAGTGCAGGAAGCAGAGTGACATCACGCAGGTTTTAATAAGACCAACTTAAGATGTTTATTCACACCTTGCAAAAACAAACACAAATTCAGCCTCTTGGCTTATGGCACCATGCAAAAAAATTATAAAAAGTTAATTCCTGCCGCGGCTAGCGCGTTTCTAATACATTTTTTTTGAGGACCTAGGCTATCCGGCGGGTACTGTCAGGCTCCTGGGCATCGCTTTGGCCAGCAGCCAAAGTACAGGAGACCCATCAGTACTTTGTCTGAGGAGATGCATCTCGCTTTCAGCTCTCCAGGTAGGGCCTCCCCTATGTTCTGGACGCAGACTAAATCAGACCTATAGAGGCTGTGACCTGCACCATGTGGGCTTTACAAAAGCCACCCGGACCGAAGCACCAGGGGGAGAGGAGTACCACTACCAGCTACCACTATACTCCATTAATACAAGCCAGGCCCACAGTACGGCACATTACAAATGTGTCTCGTGTTAGTAGGCCAACACAGACAAAAAGACCTATCACTGCTTATCATGTACGCAAGTACCCTTAGGTTACTGCAGGACAAACCGGGATTTTACCAACAGCATTTAATCGAGTAAGGAATATAGCGGTTTTTCCCAACACAACACTCTCTCAACCAACCTCAACCCCCTGTTCAGACCCACCGGGGCGAACTCCTGACATTAAAGCAATGCGTTCTGGACAAGGCATCCGCATTGCCTTTAGATTCCCGGCTCTGTGCTCCACCTGAAAACTGAAAATTTGGAGGGAACAAGAACCACCCTAGTTGACCCTGGCATTATTCTCCTTAGTATCTATATCCAGCGTGGACAACGGTGAAGAGGAGAGGGTCAGTTATGAGACGGAACTGTGTCCCAGCAGCTAGTACGTGGGATCTCCAATGCCCACTATAGCCATGACTTCCTTCTTACGACTTTACTTGTAATTTTTTTTAGCTGGTGGCCGTGAGCTTCTGTACAGGTAATAAATGGGGTGTCTCGCCCATTCACCTCGGTTTGATGCGACAGGACAAGTCTCCCAGTCCCTACACTCTGACGGCACTCAGTCTGCACAATTAAAACTCTTTCTTGAAGTTTGGCCGCATGAGGACGGGGGATCCAACACAACGCAGAAGTCATGCTGAAAAAGCACATTCTGCTGTTCATTTACACGCACCCATGACCGGCCTTTTACCCTCAGAGGTCTTCAGGGGAGCGGACATGCGTGGCAAAGTTTGGTATAAACCGTCGTAGTAACCCACAATGCCCAGAATGCCCTGACCCATGCTTTGTGCCACGGGGAAGGCCAACCCTTATAGCGTCAATCTTGTTGATCGAGGTGTAATTATACCTCGTTCCGATCACATACCCCAAATAGTGTGTCTCCTCCATTACCAGCGCACACTTCTTGGGTTTGAGTAAGGCCCGCTTGCCCTTAGGCAGTTAACTTTACGGCTGTACCTTGGCCAAGTGACTCGCCCATCTTGGCTGTAGCTGATAAGTCATCTAGATAGGCGGAGGGGGGCGTATGCTATGTGGATTTAACACTTGTCCATTAACCGTTGAAAGGTAGCGGGGGCCCCATGGAAGCCCAAACGGTATACAAACCCATAGTGAAAAGGCCCTCATGGGTGATTAAAGGCTGTCTTTCTTTAGCATATCTGTCAGGGCGCGGTACCTGCCAATATCCTTTAGTTAGATCCAGGGTGGTTGTAAAAAGAAGTAGCGAGCTCCCCTATAGTATCTCAATAAGATCGTCCCACCGGGGCATGGGATAGGCATCAAAATTAGAACCTCATTCAATTTCTAAAATCGTTGCAACATCGCAAGTCCCATCGGTGGATTAGAACAATTGGACTGGCCACTCACTTTTGGACTCCTCAATAACCTCTAGCTTCACATTCTTCTGAACTCTCTGATAGGCTTGTCTACGAGCTTTCAGGACTCGTACGGCCGTTTAATCTTTACCCTTACCCCTGGCTCAGTGACAATATCAGTTTAATTACAACGTGCAGCTGGAAAATCTGAGAACACATCTTTGTATTTCTTGCTAAAAACTCTCGAGCCTATCGCTGTTGCTCTTTGGTAAGGGTTTCGGCTCTATTCGAAGTTCGCCTCCGGCACGGCTTATCTGCGGCCGTGAGGGTTATCGAAGGAGGGGACCTAGCCAGGACATCTCGGATTGCAGACTCTCTCTGTCTTTCAGGCCTATTCAACAGATTTACAGAAAGTCTGAGCGGGTTTTCCTCCGTCCGGGGCGGAAGTATCCTTGTAGTTTCACCTTTCCTATTTTCTCTAGAACCTCATGGCCTTGCCATTTAGCGGGGGGAAACTTACTTTTTTCTACAGTGGGGATAGCCACCAACACACCGATCAACGGGACTCTTAAAGCTCCTTACTTTTGCTGACATGTTAAAAACCGGCCTTTGAGTCTTTGTGCCTCCTCCATATGCTCTGTGGGACCATGGGCAGACGGCTGCCAAACTGTCATGCATATCTGCGATAGGGTCGATTAGCACTTTTGGGGGGGTGGGCTCTTGTTCCATGTCTCCTTGGCTATGTCCAGGAGACACCTGGGATGTCTGCCATACACAACTCAAACGGTTGGAGAACCCAGTAGAAGTAGAGGATTGCTTGTGGGACCTCTCGGATGGCGAACATTAAATATGGCAATAGTACACCCAGTCCTCCATCCTTGTTTACCACCTTTTTAGCTACTCTTTAAAGTTTTGTGCCGTTCTACCAATTCATCCGGTCTGAGATTGGTACACAGAGGTGCAGAAATGTTTAATATTAAAAGAGCCGGTACAAGCTCCTTGGGACTTTGACATAAAAGGAGTCCCCCCTGATGTGAGGATATCCTTGGGAAATGTCCCACCCGACAGAACATGGCAACAACTCTTAGCAATTAGTTCGCAGAGTGAGGCCGCAGTAGTGGGATGGCCTCAGGATATAGGTAAGCATGTCCATGCTACAGGATATGCTGATGCCCCCGAGCGTTTAAATAAAGGACCGACCAACCAATCATAGGAGACCCTTTCAAAGGGATACCAATAATGGGCAGAGGTACCAACGGACTCCGAAAGTGTACCATGGGAGCAGCAATTGACAAAGTCAGGGCAAGTTTCACAATACTTTTTACCCTATCATATACTCATGGCCAGTAAAAAAACGTTGCAAGATGCGTTCCAGAGTTTTTGTGGGTACCTAGGTGCCCTCCATCACATGCTTATGTGCAAGGTTATAACACCATTGCCGAATGGAGGAGGCACCATTAAACGCTCCCGGGTTCACGCATGGAACATCAATTGCGGTACAACAACTCCTGATTTATTACCACCACAAGAGGGAACAAGTATCCGCACCTGGGTGATGAGGTACGCCATTAATTTCTACCCCATTTTCTTGGCCGGACCAGAGTGGGGGTCCTGGATTTTGGCAGTACCAAGTTGTCACGGGATAACCTCCAAAATCAGACCACAAAAAACTGCGGTCCGGTCAATACCTCCTCAGTTTCGGCCTGCCATATTCTCTAGGCGGAAACATAATTACACTCCATCTTTCTGTGGCGGGTCAACCCGACGGCAGGAAAATGGAACTCCAGAGTCTGGGTCTAGCGGCTCCAGGCTTCAGAGATCTGACCAGACAAAACCAGGAAAAAACCCCCACTCTTGGATTTCCCCGCCATAGAGTCCAGGAAACAACATGGGGAAGTCCCGTCCCAAATAAGGTCATGGGGGCAAGTTTGACAACCGCTGCCTCACTGTCAGTGTCCTCCACAAGAGGTTTGGAAGTAATAACTGGGGTGGGGTAGTCTTTACGTCCCCATAGATGCACAGGACTCCATTGACGCCTTGGGTGTTGTGAGGGACCATTAATCAGGTCAACCCGATCTGCCTGAGGTCCAGGCAGGGCCAACGCTGGATGCCCGTGCCACAGTCACCCGGCACAGGTGGCGGCTCATAGCAGAGTCGGGCTAGAGCTGTGGAGACAGGGGACAGCATAGAGAGAACCCTTATGCGGAACTGGAACTGCAGTCCATGGGCTTTAGGAATTGGGCAATGGGCTGCCAATAGGACCAGGCTAATGGAAGCAGGTCAACAGGTGGGAACGCCTCCCCCCTCCTCCTCCCAGGGGGGTACTTCCCGGACATTGGGCGTTTGTCATGCCCCGGGAATATTTGTGGGTGACAAAGACTTCCGATGCCTAAGGCCTGTTTGTATAAGGGGCTTCTTTGTTAGGGCCTTGAGTTGGCACAAAACATCTCCACCAACCCCACCAGCGCAGCGGCATCAGACGGGTCCCCGTTTTGTCCCACCCATTGTGGATCTCACCCGCCAGGCCATCGGAAACATCGGTACCCCCAAAACAACCTTCTCGACCATCTGGGCCTGGGGGTTGAAGTCTACGGCTGAAGCACAAGCAGCCGGACCAAATGCTGAACAAGTTGGTCATCTGCCCCCTCGTTGGTCGGTTGGTGGTAGCGCTCTGGTCTCAGCTATTCACTCTTTGAGCAGCGTAGATGCTGATCCACTCCTAGTCGGGCCAAGATCTCTGCCTTACCTTTGGAGTAGTACCGGGCATTTCTCCTCGCTCAGGTCGTTATGTATCGTATTTGACTGCTGGGGATCAGCGACGAGGAAGGGGCCAACACCTCTGCCAGTGTTGCTGTGGTACTTCTGGGTGGGCCCACCCTTCCCAAAGCCTGGCAGATAGGCATCCACATCATCCTCGGACGGTCATCTTGGTATAGCTTTGCGGAACCTCTTTCCTGGCGTCCTTCACTCTTGCTGGGGACAGTACCTTTGTGAGCAGACGGTCAGGGCTGGTATATGCTGTGGAGCAGCAATCTGTTTGTTCTCTTTTGCTGCTTGCCACGTTGGACTGGACAAGATGCTTGATAACTCCTCCATGAGCGGTGGCTTGAAGCTTCAGTGCTGTAACTTCCAAGGGACATGCACTAGTTGTCTACTTCACTGCCACTTTTCCCGCCCAATCCACTATGTGGGGGAATATAAATTTCTCATCTGGGTAGTGACAGGTAGCTGCAGGACTGAAAAACCCTAACTCAGCTTATACTCGAGTCAAGAAAAAAAAACATGGTCCATCGCTGGCACCATGACGTCAGCTGCTCATTGACGTTCTAATGTGTGCGGCGGCATTAGCACACACTATGATGTCAGCGGGCGGCGGCATTAGCACACACTATGATGTCAGCTGCCGGAGCTGCAATGGATAGAAGAGGGCCTATGGGGGGCTGTGGCCAATGCATTTCCCACCCTCGGCTTATACTCGAGTCAATAGGTTTTTCCAGTTTTTTGTGTTAAAATTAGGAACTCTGCATATACTTGGGTTGGCTTATAATCGAGTATATACAGTATCCCGTACAAAAATTATAGCTTTTACACCACATTAGGTTTTATTCTACAAAATTAGTAAAACATAAGCAAAAGTATACAAATTTTGGCCCGCCATAATCGTACTGACCCATAGAATAAAGAAAACATGTTACTTATGGTGTACATAAACACCAAAAAAAAAATTTATCTTTTACCTACAACTCCCCCACCAAAAACGTAATACATTTACAGCAATAGGGCATAGCCACCACAAAACAATATCGCTGAAAAATGCATCTAACCCTGCAAAAAAAAAAATCAGCCCTCACGTGAAAAACAAATATTGTAACCCCTTAGTGACCATTGTCATTTGCACCTTGATGACCAAGACCTATTTTTCAAAATCAGCATGTGTCACTTTATCCGGTTATTACTTTAGAAGTCTTTAACTTACCCAAGTTTGTTTTTCGGTTTCATTTTGTACTTCAAAATAGTGGGAAATTTTGGTTAATATATTTAACATTTATTTATGAAAAAAGGTGAATTTGGTAAATATTTTGAAAAAAAATTTGCTATTTTCAAACTTATACACTATCACCCCGTTCTATTAACTTCACCTCTCAACTATTCAAAACACAGGTAGGAAGCTTGTTACCTTTTAGTATTCAAACAAAATGAAGGTTTGATTTGGAATTCACTAAATTTCTCATTAATACATTCATTAAGCTGCCAAATTTACCCACATAAACTGAATAAAGGTAGAAAATGCATCTAAGAATACATTATGCAGTTTTTTCGGACTAAGAGGAACTCCATATGTGATTTATCCCACTGCAGGGCACATAGTGGGTCGGCAGAAGGAAGGAGCTATTAGCTTTTGTATTGCAGGATAGTTTTCAGGTGCAATGGCGTGATTATAGAGCCCCTGGTGCCACGTTCACGTATGACAATTTGGTTGCGTTATGAAACACAATCCAAAGGTTCCACCATGCGATCACTTGTTGAGGTAAGATTGCATTTAATTCACGTTTAGTTAATGTGTTGGAAACACAATGTTACCACAATATATACGACCACGAGTGGAGCCTTTGGGCTGCAGGGATCCTTTCTTAAAGCTCTAAAGGCGTTATATAACTTACCGTCAGCTCTGGTTCTCACCTCAGGCACCCTTTCTAAAACCTTCAAGATAACTAATGGGTAGAGGATCCCTGTCCCCGATGATCTTTGACCTTAGTCATGGATCTATTAGCTCAAGCTATCCGTATATCACCTGATCTTAGTGGGGTGGCAGTCAGAGACAAGGGAGTATTGTTCGCTTCTGATATTCCATCTTTCTTTTCCTGAAAAAATCCTCCTGTTCCCTCCTCCATAGGGCCCTCAGGTAGCTCTCCTATCCCTAGATCTGGATGATCTAAACAAAGAGAACAAATTGTTGACATTGCACATCTTGACAGTCACCAGTGTACATGTAGCTAAAACATTGAAATTTAGCTCCCCCCCATTACTTAGGGAGATTGTGCAAGGTGTACAATTCAACGCAATTATGGAAAAACTTATTGCAACCAGAACGGGCTCATTGACAACATACAATCATACATGGGCCAAATGGTATGCATACGCTAAGTCCGAGGTCCAGAGCACTCTGGAAGAGATTTTCATCCAGGATATCTCTGCCCTTAGCCGCATTGATCTGCCCTTCAATTTCAACCAGTCATCCTGTCCCTGCAGCTGAAAAACTTCCCCATAGCATGAAGGCAGGTCATGAGCAATGCCTGGTTTTCTCCACACATACAGCATAGAATTAACACCAACACTAGGATAGAGATTCAGGGAGATACATGCAAAATAGTGGCCTATGCCGATGACCTTCTTTTCTTCTTGACCAATCCCCAGGTCTCACTCCCCAGCTTAATGAAGGAAAAACAGGTGTTTGCCCAGTTGCCACACTTCCGTATTAATTGTTTCAAATCCAAGGCCCTTAATGTCTCTCTCCCAGAGAATCTTGTAGAAACGCTACGAGGATCCTTTAATTTTAAGTGGACGATGCAGAGCGTCACATACTTGGGGACTCAATTACCAGCCGATCTATCCAGGCTTTACACGCTTAATTTCTTACCTATACTTAAGAGAGTACAAGAGGACTGCTCCAGATGGGCCAAGGGTATTTTTTCATGGTTTGGAAGATTCGCCATATTCAAAATGAATATACTCCCATTGTCCAAGTACAATGTGGTTTTCCAAGCACTACCTATCAAACTACCAAAGGCATACTTTCGCTCTCTGAATGTCATCCAGCATAAATTTATCAGCGTACCACCCTGTACCGTCCAAAAATCTCAGGAGGTATTGGATTGCCAGACCTTAAGGGCTATCACACGGCTGCCCATCTAGCTAGAGCCCTAGATTGGTGTTGTAATTTTGACCTGAAGCCTTCGGTACGACTAGAGCAGTCCTTCACGACAATCCCGCTGCAGGTACTGCCATGGCTGTCCAAAGAGAGAAGCATAGCCCTAAAATCACATCCCACGATTGGCCCAACTGTTTCTCACTGCCAATTAGAGACTGTCAGGGAAAGATTGGGACATCCTGACTTTAGCCCGGGTTGTTAGGACCCTGTATTTAGTCAATGGAGATGAGAGGGCAAGTTCACTGCACTATTTGACCTCCCCCCCCCCCCCCCGCTCTCAGTTTTCCAAAAATCCAACCTCATTTGAAAGCCTTTGCTCCAATACAGGGACTGTACGACATACACTCTCCTCTTACTCGTGTCTCCTAACTGTCCCTGACGACCCTGGACCTCAGTATTTTACGCAATGGAAAACTGATCTAAATATCACAATTACACTTGAACAGAAGGAGCACATCTTTGAGCTTTGCCACTGCACCTCAATTAGTTCAAGATACCAAGAGGCAGGATATAAACTCATGGCCAGGTGGTATAGGGTCCCTACTCGACTACACACCATCTTTCCGCCGGTCCCTAATACGTGCTGGAGATGTGGAGAGGAGGAAGGATCTTTCTTCTATATGTTCTGGTCATGTCGGATTCTTGACCCATTCTGGCAGAATTTCCAACATCTTATCTCCTTGGTCTGTGGAGATTCTGTAAGACTGGATCCTCCTCTCCTTATCCTCCACCACTGTGATGTTTCGACACCAACATACAAAAGATCTCTTCTGCGCTTTCTAATAATAGCGGCCCGTTCCTGAATTCCAATACTCTGGAAACAAACCACTCCTCCGACAATAAATATGTGGATTAACAAAGTAAACGATTTCATGCGAATGGAGGATCTCACATCCTCCCTGCATGGCACGTATGCGACCTTGGCAACCTTGGATCCTCTTTCAACAATCTGCTGAGTACAGGCAATCTATATGAAGACCTGGAGCAGATTCCTCTTTAACTTGCTCTGGTCGTGCCCCGTGCCTCCTGTCCTGGATGTTCCCATCCTCCTGCCTACCCTCCTGTTCTATCCTAATGCCCCCCACCCCACCCCTTCGTTCTGCTACTTCCTGTTGCTTCCTACTTTATGTTTCTTTAGGGAGCCCCTTATGGGCACTTCAGTGAGTTTAAGGACTCCCTACTAGTTCTGTTCTTTAACCCCTTAAAAATGGTAAGAGTGCGAAGGGGTCAGGAGCGTGTGCACAATGAAGTATACCAAAGGTTATTCAATTGTAAATCTTCTCTTCGAATATGGCTTATACTTGGCTTACTGTTTGTAACTGCATTCCTGTTCTTTTATGTACTCTTGCTACCAATAAAAACAAATAAAAAAAAAAAAAAAGATTTAACACCAAAAAGTTCAATCTTTGTCTCATCAGATCAGAGAATCTTACTTTTGATAGTCTTAACATTCTCCCATCTCCCTACTGCATCTATGGAGGATCAGCAACAGTGTTAATGGGGTTCCTCTTTGCCTCTCTCACCGAGGTTCTAATCCCACAATAGCTTAGTTTGGTTGGACAGCCTAGTTGAGGAAGAGTTATGGTCATCCCAAACTTCTTCCATTTAAAGGAAACCTACCATGAGGAATCTGCCATCAGATCAGATGGTAGATTCCCCCGGCTTGCCTCTGTCCTAATGTGTAATTTAATATTCCTGGAACCTAATCTAACGTGTTAAAACTGTATTTTAGTAATATATAAATTAACCGCAGAGGCTACTGGGGCATGTACTAGCCTTCGTTCCCAGTGCCTGGCCAGTGCCGAGGGAGCAGAAGAAAATAGTCTAATAGCCTGTGAAGTTGCAGCTCAGAGAGAATCTGGAATCATGCTTGATTTTTGATGTTAGAGTTCTTTTAGATTTGCTCTCTAAATAGGAAGTAAAGCTAGTTTCCATTCACAAGTCTACATACAGAAGAATTTTTATAATTGGGAGAAGTTTGTGAAAAATATTGGGGTTGTAATTTCTTACAGAGATGAAATGTATGGGGTTAAAGTAAGAATGTCATTTTCCATTACTGTGATGCCAAAAATGTGAGACTTGTGGGTTGAGCTCCAAAATGCTTTATTGGCACCTTAAAAGGATACCAGCTAAATCCATCTTCTAGAGCAGTGATGGCGAACCTTTTAGAGCCCGAGTGCCCAAACTATAACCAAAAGCCACTTATTTATTGCAAAGTGCCAGCACAGCAATTTAAGCAGTAATTTATTTCTCCTTGTTCTTTGACAACTTTCAATCGTTCAGCCTCCTAAAGACACCAACACAGTTGAAAGGAAGAGGGCAAATTCACCTATCATTGTAGGAAGGTTCTGCAGGAAGATTCTTTGACTGCTGTCCGGTGAACTTCATGCTGGGGTGATGGCCTGGGTGCCCACAGAGAGGGCTCCGAGTGCCGCCTCTGGCACCAGTGCCATAGGTTCGCCACCACTGTTCTAGAATCTCATTGGCAGTCCCTCGCTTATGAACCCTGGTATGCAGCAGAAACTGCGGGGTATTTTTTTTTTTTTTTTAATGGGGACATTTTAAGAATGTATTAATTTGAAAAATGTACTAAATTTCACCTCCATTTATTTTTAGTCCTTGTGAAACACAAAAATAGTTATCAGATTTGCAATTTGAGGCAGTGGGTCCCTCAAATAGTATTTTTTTTTCAAAAAATTTTAAAGAATCACTCTTAAAGTTATTAACTTCCTAACATCCTAAAAAAAATGACATTAAAAATTATGCCAACATAAAGCATATATATGTTAGTTATCAAGTAACATTAAAATTTTGAATTTGGATTGATGCATTTTTCAAAATTTCCAAACATTTTCTTTTGTTTTTAATTACTGATGATAGACTATCCACACAATCATGTTCCTTACCATAGCGGGTTGATGGCAGTCTTTTATCATATTTCCATGGGTTTGGAATAAGCAGGAAAACAACTTTATAAAAATATGTAAAAAAAAGCCTGAGGCGCTCAGCCTCACGTCACCTGAGCGCCTAATGGCTCTGTCGTCCTCTAATTATGCATTCCCCTCTGGTACAATACATGATGTGGCCTCGCTTAAAGAAGTGCTGGCACCCCCCCCCCCCCCTTCCTGGTCTCCAAAAAGAAAATACTTAATAACTACCTCTTGAAATTCCAGGAAAGTTTCCCTCTGGCCTGCAGATCGATATAACACGTAAGAATTATATAGTGCTATCTGAATGATAGCTTCTTGTACCACACCCTCGATTTCCACATGACATTGTGTGGCTGAAGCGCAAGTCAACCCCTCCTATGTACTTATTATAATCCAGTATGCAGTCAGGTTTGGGGGTTTCTGTACTGGTATCTCGTACTGGGACAGGGGTGGTGTGCCCATGTATTGTTGTTAATACAAGGACATCCCTCTTGTCCTTGTACTTAACACACAATACAAAGTCTCTGCATAGTGCCCTGCAATCGTGCCTCATTTTTTGCCCAAGCAGCGACTCAGGGGAACCCCTCTGATTTCTGCGTACCGTGCTGCATGCCGTAGTATTTCTGGAAGCGAGGCACTTGAACAGGGTTGTGCTGGTGTAGAAATTGTCCAGGTAGAGGTGGTAGCCCTGGTCCAGCAGTAGGTGCACCAAATCCCACACTATCTTCCCTGTAACACCCAGGAAGTGTGTGTGTGTGGGGGGGTATTCTGGGGGCACTATAGTGGAGTCCATCCCTTCATATACCCTGAACTTGTAGGCAGCGTCGGACTGGCCCAGCGGAGCACCGGAGCATCCTCCGGTAGGCCCCGCTTCTCAAGGTGTAAAAGCTTCGGAGCAGGAAGCTTTGTATGATCTGTGTTTAGAGGCCCCGCCTCTTCACTGCAAGATGTGTGAATGTCGGGGCCACTCAGCGCTTCACAGGTAGTCAGACCAAATAGTTTGATTCCTTGACCTATGCATAGCCATAGCCAAGTCATACATTTGGTGAAACTGAGAAGCTACTTAATACGTATGACCTTCCACTTATCCAGCGTCGGACTGGCCCAGCGGAGCACCGGAGCATCCTCCGGTAGGCCCCACTGCTCAAGGTGTAAAAGCTTCGGAGCAGGAAGCTTTGTACGATCTGTTTAGAGGCCCCGTCGCTTCACTGCAGGATGTGTGAATGTTGGGGCGTCTCAGCGTACCACTGATTCACCTTATTATTTAGCACTGCATAACTTCAGCGGTTCCCGGAATTCAGGCTGGTATGAAGTAGCTTCATCTACCAGAAGTAGGAGGAGGGAAAGTAGGAGCCCAGGTGAGCAAATAGGAGCGGAGTCAGTAGCTCCCATTCATCACATAGTTGCATCGTGCAAGTGGCACATCACCCCCAGCAAAGGATAGACAGCAGACTGCAAGATGGACTAAACATCGTGTCCACTTCACTAAGCTGCTGCAAGCTCCCCTCCCCCACCTCCTCAGAGTCCGGAGGAATAGTGAGAAGCTCTGCAGCCTCTGGTCAGCCTCAGCTACACCCAACCATCCTGCTGGAATGCAAGTATCTGTGTAAAACACAAGTGTGTAGTATGCAAAGTGTAATAAATTGCTTGTAAGTAGATTTGTGTGTGCTTATGTATGTTTTATGAGAATATATTTGTACATACATAAGTATATACCTGTACATATGCTACTGTATACTATGACTGTCAGGAATCACTGCTCCCCCCCCCCCCAACTTGGGACCCTTGAAAAGAGAGTGCACAAAGCCGAGGGCTAACTGTTGGTATAAATGTTTGGTTTTTTATAACGGATAGAACACAGCGATTTGGGGTGCCAAACCACTAGTCCATAACAGATGTGGGTGGTTTAGAGTCCCAAGTTGATTGACAGCATACTGTACATTATGCATATGTCTGATTTTGTATTTACTAAGCTTGGGTATGGCCGGGCATGTGAATGTGAATTCGTGCTAGATAGTAATATTGTATCACCTCTGTAAAATGCTCCATTACATACATTACATTGTGATATATACTTTGTTGTAACACAAATTTTTTTCTGTGGCAGTAACAAAATCTGCTGCCTAAGGGTCCACATAGATGTGGAGTTGGCCCTGAATTTAAAAATGGCAGAGAGAGAATAACACTAGAATTAGTCCAAATGGCACTAACATATTTGGCTAATACAGTAGTAGTGCTTCATGGGTACATTGGAAGCATTGGCACATACAGGCAGTCCCAGGGTTACATACAAAATAGGTTCCTTAGGTTTGTACTTAAGTAGAATTTTTACTCAAGTCAGAACTGTATATTTTATCAGTGTAGATCCAGACAAAATAAATTTTTGCCCAAGCGAATTGGATTTTCAAATTATTTGCTGTAATGGGACCAAGTATTATGAATAAAGCTTCATTACAGACTCCTTACAGCTGATCATTGCAGCCTTGGACTATAGTAAAGCATGCAGAGATTTTAACCAGAGGTCACAGTGGGCAGAGGGGTCCGTCTGTAACTAGGGGTTGTGTGTCTTAAGTATTGGACCGCTTGTACTTAGCATTTGGTCTTTTATGTTAGGATTTTTTATCTGCTCCCATCATAGGACAGAATAAGTGAAACTTCCAACTTTAACTTGAAACCAGTCTAAGGCGGCAGGCATACATTGGCGCTGCGGAGAGGAGCAGGGATGAGTGCACGGCTAGCTTTCTACGTGCTAAGGAGTGGTACGGTGCCACACATGTGCTGAAGCGTACCGCTCCCGTACAGGGCCGTCAGCCCATAGAAGTGTATAAAAGTTCTTTTTCTGCACCATAGCAAGTATCATATCTAAGTTTCTAAGTATCAAATGAATAACAGTGAATGGTGGGCCCTTTTGAATTTATTTCTCTGGTGGGCCCAAGGTACCTCAGTCCGACACTGCACTTATCTCATGGTACTGAGTGATCTAATAAAGACTTACATTCTGACAAAAATTTTATATGATTCCTATTGCTTTACTGGCTGCCTTTTTCACCAAAATGAAATCTATCCTCTCAAAATTCATGTGGCAACAAAAAAGACCACAAGTGGCTCAGTCTTTATTAAGTAAGTTGAAAAACCTAGGGGGTATGTGATTATCTGACCTCCTACACTTCTACAACAAAGCAATACAATTGAATAGATGGCTTTCTTTGGTAAACCCACATAAAAATTGGGAGATGAAGGGCCCTGACCTCGTCTGTGTATGTCCCCTAAAAGACTTGTGGCTCCCTAGGATGTCTTCTACCCAAAAAGACCTGCTACTCTCAGGAGCCCAGGATACTTGGAGATCCTTAGCACCTACCTTGGGTACCTACAAGACGCCTCCCACACATTATCTTGGGAAAAGAGTTGCTATAGGTGACATTGTGGGAGCTACCTTCTTCAATCCCAGGAAAAAAACAGCTCAATACATTTTTGATACATACCTCTCCCATCTAAACCTCACCTCCCTTCATCTGCATCATTTCCAGTAAATTCACTCTTCCTGTGGCTGTGGCTCACAGAAACTCTAAAGCTCCCACAGAGTTTGAAAAATTGCTTGGGCCACTGAGTGAGGGACCAAGGAATCATCTGTAAGGCCTTTGTTACCCCCAAACAGACACCTCACCCTTGCTTTCCAAGTGGAAACAGAAATTAGGAAAGTATTAGGAAGAAAGGTATTCTGCAGACATCACATGGTTTCTCTACATTTGTTCAAACTTCTCTAATTCCTACATTTCCATAGGCTTGTTGATTTAAACCTGTCCTGGTGTCAAACAAAAGTAGGCACATGCTCACATATCTGGTAGTTGTGCCCAAAATTAATCACATATTGGAAGAAAGTAGAAGCTACCATTAGGGTGGTAACCTCTAAACCTATTAATTTGTCGTCGGACGTAGTAATACTAGCTAGACCAAGCTCCACTTTTGCTCCTAATAAGAGTAATCTGACAGCATTCCTTTTGGCCACAGCTAAATCATTAATCCCACAACTGTGGAGGTCCCAAAATGCTCCCACGCCTGCGAGATGGATTACCAAAGTGAATGAAATCTGTAGCCGAAGGGAAACTCCTAAGTAAGATTTTCAGGAAGCACTCGACCTTTCTCAAAATATGGGCCCCATGGCCGCACCACAAGATTCAGGCTCCACCCCTGAGTAGAAGAGCACATTTTGGAAGTTTTACCCCCCATTCCCCCTATCTCTTCAACCACTGTAACTCCACTAACATAGGCTTACTACAATGCACACACCTGGAAACTAAGGTTCGCCTACTATTCCTTTGGCTTCTATGAGTCGGTCTTACTGTAGAGGATGGCAGTGCCCTGCATGGGCATATCTACCCCGTGTGAAGGTGCTTGTGTAGATCAGATATTGTATTGATTTGCTTATGGAACCTGCTTCTTTGTTGGAATGCCTCTTACTCATATTCTTTCTGTTGCTGTATGGATAAGTATTTTAAAAGATTAAAAATTTTATAAATAAAAAAAAAACACAAGTCAAACACTTTGTACCTATTCAGCAAATATTTGAACAAAACTTTCACTGATGCATTTGAGCCCTATCAGGCGCCATTCCCCACTGAGATGTATGTAGCATACATTTACAATTATAATGTAACAAAGGTTGCTAGGTAAAGCATTCTGCTAACAAAACATACTTTAACATATATATCCGGTTATACCAGAAACATAAAAGTCACTGCAATATTGTCATTGTTCTAAATTATTTTTATCATACAGTCATGTTAAACAGTGCATGACCATGCTGTATAGTCCAGGCAAGCATACACTAGGGAACAGAGTGTCATATTCTTATACTTCTGTATTATGTGCCAGAACATTTATGTAATGAGGGATGAAAATGTGTTATGTAAAGGTGGGTGCATGACCAATAAAATGGGTTACCGAAGCCCAAATCGGAAATTAGAAAAGAGTTCACATTTCCATATTTTATTAACTCCCTCCATATTTTAAGGAAGACTGATATACCCTTCCATCATTTACAAAGATATGAATGCCCCTCTTCATATTTAACAGTAATCAGCACAGTCAAAAGTTCTTCCCCATAATACCACAGTACAACACTAAAGGCGGCTCTAGAAGTGCCAATTCTTTCATGTAGAACAAATATTTCCATACCAGCCCCAAACCTAATACCAGCAGGAAGCACATCTGCATGCAGCATAAAATATTTCACTACAAATACAGAGACCGACCATGATCGGCTTATTTTTGCAACTTTTTAGGAGCAAATCTGCACCTGGGCAGGTGCAAAGCAAGGACCCTGTTTTAATATGTAAATTGTAATTATTTTACATGCTTTAAATGTTGCTTTAAAATTTTGCACATTAACCTGTTTTTTTTTAATTCATACTTAATTTAATTTGCATTAACATTTTTTTAAAATTATTGGTTACGTCTAAGGGTAAGGTCAGATGTGGTATTTTGAAACGCATTAGAACAGCTGAGGAGAGATGATTTGCCTAATTACATTACTGTTAACATTTTGTTTACAAAATACTATGTAGACGCAATGTTAACACATGCGCATGTACAAAGCACAAACAGGAAAAAAAAGAAGAAACCAGAACAAAAGAGAAATAAGTATGATAAATGACCCTCATTGAGATAAAAAATGAAAACCTAAAAATGTTGCAGTGTTAAGGAGTTATGGTAAGAGAAATTGTGATTCTGTTTTTGAAATTGATACCAAGAAAAAAGATGTGTCATAAAGAAGTTTATGTATTAATTTATGCCCCCCCTAGTGTATGCACACTATTCTTCCAACTCAGTGACCTCCACACTGTATAAAGCCCTTCTTAGTTGCCCCCATATAAATCCACTCTTTATATGACACTCATCCCTGTATAATCCCCCTTCCAAATCAAACATGATTGGAGGTCAGGAAGATCCAAACCCCAGAGTCCTGTTATTGTGAGGTGGATAGTACAGGTACAATGAGGGAAAAAGGAATGGAAATTAATAAATGGAGAACAACTCATCTCCGAACTCCATGCCCCAGCAACCGTCCTGATCTGAATCTGAAACCTGTACAACAAGTCTCACCCTCACCCTTAGATTGCTGCTACATTTTTTTTTACTAATTTTACCATCTTGGATCTGCAATTCATGTCATACATACAGCTTTCTTTAAAAATACAAGTTGCTGGTTCATACATATTTATTTATCAGCAATTATTATCATTTGTTTGCAGCATGGTGGCTGAGTGAGTAGCACTTCTGCCTTGCAGCACTGTAGTCCTGGGTTCAAATCCCATCCAGGTCAACATCTGCAAAGAGTTTGTATGTTCTCTCTGTGTTTGCGTGGGTTTCCTCCGGGTACTCCGGTTTCCTCCCACACTCCAAAACATACTGGTAGGTTGTTTAGATTGTGAGCCCCATGGGGACAGGGACCAATTTGAAATGCTTTGTGCAGCGCTGCGTAATCTGTGTGCGCTATATAAATAAAGAATTATTATTATTATGTTTAGGAAGTGCCGTTCGTGGTTTTAAATATCCAAAGAGACTTACATCTGGATCACAGTAGCCAAGAAGTGTCCACAGGTGGTTCTTTTAATGTAATAAATAAAATCATTAATGGTGAGAGCAATCATTTTGTCCCAGAATGATTAAATAATCGAGCAGTCCCACATACAATGGTATAGATTCACCCTTCCATCCTGGAATTTGCAGCATTTGTCAGAATCATAGATGCCCATATGATACCCCGTAGTAGGGATATTATAAGGGAGTTGAAGGCAATCACCATCACTTGTAAGAACTGCGATGGAGTGTTCATCGTCTTGCTGCTCGATGTCATAGATTGTAGGTAATGTAAATTTGGTTATACAAACCATTGGGCAGCAGCTCAGATTCCAATCTGCCTCAAGTGATACAATGGGGTTGTCTTTTTGGTGCACACAGGTAATTTGGAGGTCATAGGATTTTCATAACAAGGAACCATTTTAGTAATATCTCATTAACACAACAGAGTCAGATAAGACCCCTTCAGTGACTGATGCTCGGGTAATGTTTGGAGGACCCAAAGCTCCAATGTTACCCAAGCATCAGTCTTTTGCCCTTGAAAAAGTGGTCTTATATGACTGCATTGTGTTATTGAGAAATTAATAAAATGGCTCCTTGTTAAGAAAAACCTTTGACCTCCTGAATACCTGCGACAACTCGATTGTATCCATTGAGGTTTGATCCGGAGAACTGTGGTGACTGTGACCGTATAAGCCCGTCCAAAGGCAGCACCTATCAGTATCACCATTAGTGGAAAAACTAGCGTTGTCCCTAATTTTAGCAAAACTCATTCCAGTGAGCCTCACTCCTACTTTTTCCTTTAGTATCCTGACTTGTTCAACATTAACACTCTATGTGGATCATTTATCTCATCATTTTTCTGTCTGCTTCTTTGGTAATTTATCAATCTCACTTTTTTCTTGTGCTAAATGTTTTTTTTTTCCAATCTCTTTTTGCGACATTTGTTACAAATGTCGCAAAAATGTTGCACAAATGTTGCAAGTTACTTCTTCCCATTTTCTTAGTTTTCCTTAAGTATGATTTGGTCAGGTGTTTTTTGCGTCAAAAACTGTTGAAAATATTAGACAATTTGAAATGATAAATGTCATGTACGACATTTAGCATATCTGGAATAGAAAATAAATGTATCATACTGACGAAAAACAAATGTCTGGCAGACATTTCAAAATGTCCCAAAAAAGGCTGAGAAAAGAAAGAAAAAACAGGAAGAAAAATAATGATAAATGTCCCCCTATGAGCACTTTTTTGTCCTCTCTCCTGTCTTTCTATTGTCCACAATCTGTCTCAAGCGACAGTGACCAAACACGTCAAGAATAGTGAGACACACTAATGAAGTGAAAAAGGAGATCCTAAGGTCGAGAAATGTATTTTGCAACTTAAACATAAGATGGTGTCTGTCAGAGCAATGTAAGATGGGGCCTATTGTGCAGATGCCCAGCCTGTAACAGCTATAAAACTCTGGGTCTGGGGATCTGGGTCTTTGTTTGCAGTTCGGCAGTCTTTTTCTATTGTTATTGGCGTGTAAATAGACCTCACACACCAATGACACATGGGCCGCAACCACGGACCATGGGTCAATTGTTTGCGGCCCCCAATTGCACATATCGGGGGACATTAATCATAGTGGGTCTCAGGTCCGCCTATTTTTGCACCTGTTTTGTTCTTTTTTTCCGACTATGAATGATCTAGTTTTGCCTTAGTAAATGTGTTTTGGAATTGTTGCATGTCCGATTCATTTGCTACAAAATTTATGTCAAATTATTTCCATACAAAGTAGATCTCATTTGTGACCAATACTGAAAGGAGACTGAGAAAAAGTGACCAAATGTTCACGGCTTCATTTTTGCGCATAAAATGAACTGTACAATGTCCAGACTACATTGTGTTGTTAGAGCAGAGACTAAAAGTTACAGATATAAATATATATAAAAAAAAGAATTCTTGCTCAAATGAGTCTTTGCCTTTTTTATTATAAAGTATAGGAAATGGAGTTTGATGACATTTTTAGATCTGCACATTAACATAGACAATAATCCACTAAGAGAGATCATCCTATAGAAAATTATGAAGTCGTTACTGGAGAAATTTTACATTTTTAAACTGCGCTGAAGTATTTTTCATGTTGCATAGAGTTGTTTTTTCCTTTGTTTTCAGCTTTTAGGCACAAAATTGTGATAGATGCCGCACAAACATCTGTATAACAGCCACTCACTATGTCAGATAAGTTGCAGACACTCAAAACCACTAGGTGCAAAAAAACCTGCAAAAACTGTTTAAAAAACTATGATCCATGTCCCCCATCGTGTACAGGTGTCATCATATTTTGAACTTTGAGACTGTGAACTATTTTCTACCCTTTTATGGATCACACATAAATAACTTGACCTTTTTAACCGAGAATTCATTGTGTATGCACCTATTGTTCAATGCTGGATACAAAATGTGCTACAAAGTGTGATCTGTAATTACTAGAAACTTTTCATACATTTAACATATGTGGGTCACACAGGATAGGGATAAACAATATGTATAGGTATGGGGAAATATTAGCGTGTTATAACCTAGATTGAAGTCTTGTTACTAGGACACCAAAAAATGGAAAGAAGGATACATCATTTAAATGGAAATCTTGCACACCAATGGGGCATGCTGGGTACCCGGTACAGAATGGATTTTGGGGGACATTTACTAAGAGTAGTGCAAACTGCACTAAATGCATTTTCCTGGAAAATGTGTATAGTGCAGGGTGCGCCAGAAATCCTGAATGTTCTTTATGAATCTGGTGCTCCCTGCACTGCATAAACTTTTTTTTCCCCTTCTCACAGCCCTGATAGTCCCTAGTCTCAAGCAGCAATCAAATAGCAGAGACTGTGTGGGATTAGGCATTTACAGTGGCTGTAAAGTCTTCTATATCACTACAGATCATAACCTGTAAAGTAAAGCATGATAGTCACCATTCTAGGAAAAACTTTGTAACCACAAATCACCAAGAAATTCATATTCATGATAAACTTTTCCTGAAGTTTGGATCGAATTCCACTTTGTCTGCATTGATTCACTCATATTTAACAACAACTTGTTGCAGCTGTTCTGTACGGAAAAAAATGACCCAGTCTCTCCAATGATACACTGTAAGCATTAGATTAAAAAACTACTTCAGGCTTTGTTCACACTATGAGTTTGCCTTGTGTTTTGACATGCATTAGGCAAAATACTTCATCACATGTAAATACATTTTCTTTGTAGCAGCAGCGTGCGAAGTATGACATTGTTAGTCACAATATCACTATTAATTATAACACATGTTATAACACATGTTACTACTTACAAATCACATATGCATTTGATGCGCTTTGCCCGATGCATTTGAATTGCAAATGTATCATCAGAATGCGTCCTCCGGCTGCGTTCACATTCTGCACCAGAATTACATTTAGGAAGGCATTTAGGAAGGCAACTCCAGCACAGCAGGGAGTTTCACCAAATCCAATAAGTGGTTGAGGGAATGGTTGTAGCAGAGTGCTATGTGTTTGAGAAAATAGATGAAGATGCAGGGAGCACCGGAGTTAAGCACCAAGTTTATTTTAAGTGTAAGTTCTTAGGCCTTGGCGCGGGACTGAGTGTTCCATGGCTCAGTGGTTGGGGACCGCCGTTCTAGCTAGATCCACTGTGACCTGTGGTGCGTCTATAGTATTTACTACACATGTGAGCAATAAGCATGTGTGCCAGTATCTCCTGGATCTCACTTGCTCCGGGATGCTGCAACGCACAATTAATTAGAGAAAGAACTAGAATTAAGGGTTTTATGCTTGTGTTCTACCAATCAATGTGGCTATCCTACTATACTAACAATATTTTTTAATTGAAGCTTACCAGATTTGATTAATAATCCACCACAATGGAAATACTGTATATAAGACTGTACCAGTACCCATTTCACGAATGTATGGACATCTTTTCGTATCAATTGAGTTATTTTATTCTTTTCTTATGAACTGAGTTAATACAACATTTGGCTACATCATATCCTTTGTGCATATTGGACATATTTTGGAGATTCAAATACCAATAATCTCTTTTGTGAAAGAAAGTTGAACTTTTTAACATTTTACAGTTAAGAAATACCTATTTTACAGATATCTTTATCCATCTACTTGTGGTGTCCGTCTATATTTTATTTATTAACAGAAACCTCATGGGCATCCCAGTAACTTCCCAGGTTTCATTTTTGACCTTCCCAGGTTTTTTGTCTGACATAGAGGAGATCTATTTCGACGTTACACTACATGACAAAATTAAACAATTGAAAAGGCACCAAAGATGTGAGGCCAGGCTAAATATATAATTTTTTCAGACTACATATATATACTAAATGTTATATACATTTATAATATTATTGTGCGGGGGCTCCTTATCTGTATTTTTAACAGCATATTTTGATATGCTTTACAGCAGCCTCATGGCACAAATAGAATTAAAACTGAATACTCTTTAAGGTCTTTAGAGAGTTTTCTAGGTATACATGTGGAGGGAAGAAGAGAATATATAGGCTAGTTTAACAAAAAAAGATAAAACAAATAATTTTATCTACATTGAGTAGATATTGCACTAATTAATATTCTTTTCTATACAAGTAGCACATATGTTTTCCAGCAGCACTTTTATAATGTTAGATACGGCTTCAAAATTAGGAAAATAGATGTTCCCCATATTTTAAAAATAACACTGTAAATATAATAGGTGCAAAATCTGAGTACAAAATAAATACACTTATGAATTGTATAATCAATATCATCAATATCAGAGTTGTCAGTTGAAATTTCTGATCACTTCACAGTTTGCTGTATATGGCTCATATATGTTTGTTCCATTTGGTCTTGACATGTGTAGCTAAAATAAAAGAGAAAATGTACTTTATTAATTGATTTTTGTCTTGACATATAGCAAGTGCAAAGTGAGATGTCAAATGAAAATATCAATAGCACTATGCTATAAGATACTATACTAGACACAGACAAGAATTATGCGTTTTTTTGGGGACAAACTGCTAAAACTTCATGAGATATTTTTGCGTTTGTCCCATGTCCTCTGCAAACATACTGTAGTTGACCACTTTCTTTGCAGAGACTTTTTCATTTCTAGGGATAACACATTTGGCTCCACAAACACAGCAACCAAACATTTTAGTGTATCCTGCTCATAATGCATCTCCTTGTCTTACTCCTTCATTATTAACTTTCATTAAATTTCATGGGACTTGTACATTTCTCCAATTATACACTGAATGCAGACAGCTCATAGTTGACTTTAAATACCACTTAAGAAGTTGTTTAAAGGAAATCTACCATTTATTTTTATGAATTATGAAGAAATGCTGTGGCTACACTGATGCAGAAACATAGTGGTTTTGCTCAAAAGACAATTATAAAGTTTCATTGGTTACTATAGGCAATGAGTAGAAGACTCTTATTTGTGAGGTAAGATAAATAGGGAGTGCCTGACTAAATACTTTTTCCCCCCAATGTGTATAATATATATGTTGTGGGGAATTGCTCTGGTAGTTGACAGGTAGCAGTGCAGGAAGCAGTGACACACGCAGGTTTAAAAGACCAACTTAAGTGTTTATTCACACTTGCAAAACAGAACACAAATTCAGCCTTGGCTTAGGCACATGCAAAAACATTATAAAAGTAATTCCTGCCCGGCTAGGCGCTGTCTAATACATTTTGAGGACCCTAGCTATCCGGGTACCAGGCTGCCTGGCACTCGCTCTTGGCCAGCAGCAAGACAGGAGACCCTCAGTTACCTTTGCTGTGAGAATGCAATCTCGCTTTCAGCTCTCCAGGTAGGGCCTCCCCTACTGCTTCTGGACTGCAGACTAAATCAGACCCTAACGAGGCCTGTGACCTGCACCTGTGGGCTATACAAAAGCCCAGGACCGAAGCCCGGGTGGAGTAGGAGTCCCACTACCAGCCTACCCCTACTCCATAATAAGCAGGCCCAGTACGGACATTACTCCATCTTCTGTGGCGGTCACCCCTACGGCAGGAACTCCAGAGTCTGGGTCATCAGGCTCGGCTTCAGAGATCTGACCAGACAACACAGGAGAACAACCCCCCAACTCTTGGTTTCCCCGCCATAGAGTCCAGAACATGGGGAAGTCCCGTCCCAAGATAAGGTCATGGGGCAAGTTCTTGACAACCGCTGCCTCATGTAGTGTCTCTCCACAAGAGGTCTGGAAGTTAATAACTGTGGTGGGGTAGTCCTTTACGTCCCCATAGATGCACAGGACTCCAATTGACCGCCTTGGGGTCTGTGAGGGACCCATTAATCAAGGTCACCCGACTGCCTGAGTCCAGCAGGGCCAACGCTGGATGCCCTGCCACAGTCACCCGGCACAGGTGGCGCTCATCAGCAGAGTCGGGGCTAGTAGCTGTGTAGACAGGGGCAGCATAGAGAGAAACCCTTCTGGCGGAACTGCAGTCCATGGGCTCTGAGGAATTGGGGCAATGGGCTGCAATATGACCTGGCTCATGGCAGGTCCAACAGGTGGGAGCCTCCCCCCTCCTCCTCCCCCGGGGTACTTCCCGGACATTGGGCGTTGTCCTGCCCCGGGAATTTGTGGGTGACAAGACCTTCCGTGCCTTAAGGCCTGTCTTGGTATAAGGGGCTTTCTTTGTTAGGGCCTGAGTGGCACAAAACCTCTCCACCAACCCCACCAGCGCATCGGCATCAGACGGGTCCCCGTGTCCCACCCATTGTTGGATCTCACCCGGCAAAGCCCTCAGGAAACGGTCCAAAACAACCTTCTCGACCATCTGGGCTGGGGTTGATGTCTCCGGCTGAAGCCACTTGCGGACCAAGTGAACAAGTTGGTGCATCTGCCCCCTCGGTGGTAGCGCCTCCTGGTATCTCCAGCTATTCACTCTTTGAGCGCGTAGATGCTGATCCACTCCTAGTCGGGCCAAGATCTCTGCCTTTACCTTGGAGTAGTCCCGGGCATTCTCCTCGCTCAGGTCGTAGTATGCCTGCTGGGGATCAGCGACGAGGAAGGGGGCCAACACCTCTGCCCAGTGTTGCTGTGGTAACCTCTCTCGGGTGGCCACCCTCTCAAAGCCTGTCAGATAGGCCTCCACATCATCCTCGGCGGTCAGACTCTAGGGCGGGAAACCAAGAGTTGGGGTTGTTCTCCTGTGTTGTCTGGTCAGATCTCTGAGCCGAGCCTGATGACCCAGACTCTGGAGTTTCCTGCCGGTGGGTGCCCGCCACGAAGATGGAAGTGTAATGTTTCCCCCTCCCCTAGATGTATGGCAGGCGAAACGTGAGGATAGTGACAGACCGCAGTTGTCTGATTGGAGGTATCCCGTGCAACTTGGTACTGCCCACTCCAGGACCCCACCTGGTCCGCGCCAGAGAAAAATGTGGTAGAAATTAATGGCGTCACCTCAGCACCAGGTGCGGATAAGTTGTTCCCTCGTGTGGTGGTAAATCAGGAGTTATTGTACCGCATTGATAATCCACGTGGAAACCCGGGAGCAGTTTAATGGTGCCTCAGCCATAATCGTCAGATGGTGTTATACCTTGCACATAAGCATGTGTAGGGGGGCACCTAGTACCACAAAAACTCGAACGCATCTTGCAGACGTTTTTAGTGGCCAGGAGTATTGATAGGGTAAAAAGGTATTGTGAAACTTGCCCTGATTGTCATGCATGCTCCCATGGTACACTTTCGAAAGTCCGTTGGTACCTCTGCCCATTATTGAGGTACCCTTTGAAAGGTCCCTGGATTTGGTCGGTCCTTTAGTTAAACTCCTCGGGGCATCAGTCATATCCTGGTATCATGACTATGCTACCCATATCCTGATGCCATCCCACTCGCACACCTCTGCGAAACTAATTGCTAAAGAGTTTTTTGCCATGTTCCTGCCGGTGTGGGACTTCCCAAGGAATCCTCACAGATCAGGGGACTCCTTTTATGTCAAAAGATCACCAAGGCATGTTCGGCTCTTTAATATTAAACAGTTACGCACCCTGTGTACCATCTCAGACTGATGGATTGGTAAACGGTTCAACAAAACTTTAAAGAGTATGCTACAAAAGGTGGTAAACAAGATGTGGAAGAACTGGGATGTACTATTGCCATATTTAATGTTCGCCATCCGAAGGTCCCACAAGACCTCATTACTGGTTCTCACCGTTTGAGTTAGTGTATGGCAGACATCCCAGGGGTCTCCGTGACATAGCCAAGGAAACATGGGAACACGAGCCCACCCCCCACAAAGTGGTATAGACCATAATCGCAGATATGCGACGGGTGGCAGCCGTCATGGCCCATTTCAAAGAGCATATGAGGAGGCACAAAGAACTCAAAGCCGGTTTATAACAGGTCAGCAAAGTAAGGACTTTAGTCCCGGTGATCTTGTGTTGTGTGCTAGTCCCCCACTGTAGAAAGTAATTTTCTCGCTAAATGGCAAGACGTAGAAGAAGAAGGTGTGAACTACAGGATACATCAGCCCGGACGGAGAAAACCCGAGCAGACTAATCATGTAAATCTGTTAAAGGCTGGAAAGACAGAGAGAGTCTGCATACAGAGATGGTTCTGGCTATCCACCTCTGCGCTACCCTCACAGGCTGCAGATAAGCTGTGCCGGAGGCAGAACTGCGAATAGCCGATAACCCTTACCAACGAGCAACAGCGAGAGGCTAGAAGTTTTGTAGCAGAAATACAGATGTTTCTCAGAGTTGCCAGGCTACACTCTGTAATTAAAACATGATATTGTCACTGAGCCAGGGGTTAAAGGTAAGATAAGGCCGTACCGAGTCCCCGAAGCTCGTGACAAGCCATATCAGAAGATTTCGAGAGCGAAGCTAGGGTTATTGAGGAGCCAAAGTGAGTGGGCCAGTCCAATTGTTCTAATTCCCAAACCAGATGCCGTTCGATTTTGCAACGATTTTAAAAATTGAATGATGAGGTGTCTAAGTTTGATTGCCTATCCCATGCCCCGGGTGACGACTTATTGAAGACTAGGGGGTGTGCTCGGTACTTCACCACCCTGGATCTAACTAAAGGATATTGGCAGGTACCCCTACGAGATAGGGCTAAGATAGGTCTAAAGAAAAGAACATCCTTATCCCCCTGAGGGCCTTTTTCACTAATTTGTTATTACCGTTTGCGCTTCATGGGGCCCCCGCCACGCTAACCTTCAACGGTTAATGGACCATAGTGTTAGAGCCACATAGAAGATACGACCTCCGCCTATCTAGATGACATTATCATCTACAACCAAGACTGGGCAGTCCAGTGGCCAGGTACAGGCCGGTATGATACTCTCTAAGGGCAGCGGGGCCTGACTGCAAACCCCAAGAAGTGTCGCTGGAATGGAGGAGAACACCTATTTGGGTTATTGATCGGTCCGAGGTTATTAAACCTCAGATCAACAGATGACGCTATCAGGTTGCCTCAACCATGACACAAAGCAGTCAGGGCATTCCTGGGCATTGTAGGTGTACTAAGACGGTTTATATGACCACCTTTGCAACCATGTTCCGCGATCCCCTGACAGACCTGCTATAAGGGTAAAATGCCTGTCATGGTGCGTGGTGAATGAACAGAGCAGAAGGTGCTTTTCAGGCATTGAAGTCTGGCTGTTGTGGATCCCCGTCCTCATTCGCCAAACTTCAAAAGAGTTTATTGGTGCAGACGGATCGTCAGATGTTAGGACTGGGAGCTGTCCTGTCTCGGGAGGTAATGGCGAGGAACCACCAGTTACTTCCCTGAGCGGAACTCACGCCAGCTGAAAAAAAATTACAGTATCGTAGAGAGGAATGTCTGGCGATAAATGTTCATTAGAGTCCTACGGTACTACTTGCTTACGAACAGTTCCGTCTCATAACTACCACTCTCCTCTCACGTGGATGATTAGAACTAAGGGAGAAGAATGCCAGGTCACTAGGTGGTTCTTGTCCTCCAAAATTTCAGTTTCATGGTGAGACAGAGCCGGAAGCTACAGGAAATGCGGATGCCTTGTCCCGAACGCATTGCTTACTTGTCAGGAGTTCGCCCGGTGGGTCTGAAACTGAGGGGGAGGGTATTGAGAAAGTGAGAGGGGTTGTGTGGGAAAACCGCTATCTGTCTTACAGGCAGATGAAATCTGGTGGTAAAGCCCCCTGGGTTTGTCTGCAGTAACCCAAGGTTATAAGCAGACATGATAAGCAGTGATAGTCTTTTTGTCCTGTGTTGGCCTAGCTAACACGACAACATTGTAATGTCCGTACTGGGCCTGCTTATTATGGAGTAGGGGTAGGCTGGTAGTGGGACTCCTACTCCACCCGGTCTCGGTCCTGGGCTTTTTGTTGGTATAGCGCATGCGTTAACCGCGATGTTAACGCATGCGTTAACAATGCGTTAACAACTGCATGCGTTAACCGCGATGTTAACGCATGCGTTAACAATGCGTTAACTTGCTGTTCTCTTATTTGGGATTTTCGACTTTGTCCATATCACTTCCCTGGCCTGACAACGGATGCAATAAAGATTCGCCTGCCCTCTGTTCTGTTGTCTATACTTAGTAAATTACTATTGAGTATTCTCTTACTCTCTATCTGGATTGACACTTTGCTGTGTTTTCAGATATTTGCCTTTTGTCGAGTTTTGGTCTGCATTTTCCCTTGGTTCTGAACCATTTCGGAACTATCTCGCTATTGTTTTGTCCTTATTTCGTCTCGGGGTTTTGTAATTGGCACAGTTCCTATTTTGTTACTGAAAGCTTTGTAGGCTTACATGCTCAGCTACTTACACCCACTACTGGAATGTGTGACTGACATTGCTTCTGTCTACAAACGGGACACTAACTTATAACACAGAGAGTAAAAAAAAAACACAGACGTGACTGCCTGAAACCAATGGTCTTCATGTGATCATATCAAAGGCTTAAAGCTCATAGAATAAGTAGGTAGTTTTATTTTGACCCAGCATAAATCTATGGACCATGCTCTCCTCATTCCCATAGCAACATTCATTTTTTAAAAAGCTTGTCATTTAATTTAAAAGTAAATAAATGGCATTGCTTTTTTATATTACATAGCTCAACTTGCATAATAGATGGCAGGTGGTAATAAAATGTCATTATAAATAACTGCATTCAGAAAATACTCTGTGTTAATCCATAATCCTTTGACTGGGCCATAGGAGGCAGTTAATGATGGAAGGCGTTTATTCATCAGTTCTAGGGTTTCCTAATGGATACAAACAGTAAGTATATTTTTTGACGATATATTAAAAAGTGAATATAGTATCATATTCCCAAACAAATCTTTCTAGTCTCCAAGGCCAATTAGTAAAAGCAATTTGCCTCTTTACCTAATGAGCACACAAATGAAACTTGATTCTGCAAAAGAACGGCATGTGAAATTCCTTGTTTCATCCTTACTGTCGTCTTCCATGTTCTAGAAGAGACCTCCTGACACAGATGAGAAAGATTAAAGCTGCATGTTTCCTGGCATCATCACCATCGCTGAGACAGAGAAGGGAACTTTACAGATTTACAATTTTTATCAGCAGCTGTGTTCCACATAGACCCAGGTGTTGCCTTAAGAATAAACCTTAATGAACAGATGTCATTTATGGGAAAACCCCTTTAATATGAATATCAGGTGGGTGCAGTATTAAGCTAAGATATTTTAATCTTGTAGGAGTCACCTTATTGCCCTGGACTCATTTGTAGGTTACCCTTTTCTCAGGGATGAATTTCCTTTAATATAAAAATCAAATCAGATGAATGAATTGTGATACAGGAATACACCAAGATTGAAGTGATCATTAGATAAGTGGATTGGAACACTGGTTTGATATCGTCAGATGATGACTGAAGCGCAGTTCTAACAGGTATGATATGTGTAATATTCTTCTGTAGAACATAATTCTATTATTCGCATTTCCAAAAAAAAAGAAATTCATAACTGAATCCTCAGTAAATTCGGTAGATATTGGTGACACACCAATGACTTAGAGCAGAATCTGATGACCAATGATAAAGACTAATTGCTCCGGGAAATGAACTATTTCATTCAGCGCCGTTAAGACACACAAGAAGATAAGGAGAGAGTTGATCATGTCTCACCTTCTCTCCGAATCTTTACATTCGCATTTATGCAGGCTCACTAAAAAGCTGCCTTCTTAAAGTGGACTTTTCAATTCACATCGGGGCACATACTGTGCTGGTGCCAGGGGTTTGATTATCCATTATGAAACATGGGGATTCAATGCCTGATCTCCAGTCATTGATAGGTATTAGTTTCGCATATAGTTGCTGGAATCTACTATTTTTCGGCAATATTAGAACACTGTACTTAAGGATAAGTAAATAACCTCCTAAATGTGTATTTCTGATGAAATCGAAATATTTGCAGGGATCCGTTTTGTAGGCAGTGCCCAACTCTGGTCCTGCCCATCCGTTACAGAAGTTAGTGGTTACTCCGTATTTTTGTACATTTATTTCAGACCATAACCATCTTCTTTTATGAAAGTTAGTGAATGTTTATGTAAAGCTTTAAAGGGTTGCCATTTTTTTTTCAAAATTAGCAATTTTGCAGAAATATTTGAGCGCATTAATGAAGTTCTACTACTATCCCTGACTCGAACAATAGATATGGCAATTATTGGGAGGATAAGGACTGGAGAAATAGGAGAAGAAAAGCAGGTTCTATTGGCAAGACCAATGGCCAGGGCGGATTAGGTTGGTGGGGGCCCCTGGGGGCAAAATATGGTGGAGGCCCCTACGATTACAGCCTGCATACACGTCCTCTGCTCACTTTCCACTATCCACGCTTCACACGCTACATACACCCACCTCGCCCCCAGTAAACACAGTACACACAGCGCCTCGCCCTCAGTAACACAGCTACACACACCCGCCTTGCCCCCAGTAACACAGCTACACACAGCCGTCTTGCCCCCAGTAACACGCTACATACACCCGCCTCGCCCCATAACACAGCTACACACAGCCGCCTCTCATCCCAGTAACACTGCTACATACAGCCACCTCATCCCCAGTAAAACAGCTACTACAGCCGCCTCGCCCCCAGTAACACAGGCTACATACAGCCGCCATCCCCCAGTAACACAGCTACATACAGCCGCCTCATCCCAGTAACCAGCTACATACAGCCGCCTCATCCCCAGTAACACAGCTACATACACCGCCTCATCCCCAGTACACAGCTACATACAGCGCCTCATCCCCAGTAACACAGCTACATACAGCCGCCTAATCCCCAGTAACACAGTACATCAGCCGCCTCTCCAGTAACACAGCTACATACAGCCGCCTTGCCCCAGTAACACAGCTACATACGCCGCCGCTCCAGTAACACAGCTACATACAGCCGCTTCCTCCCCAATAACCCCAGCTTTATATTTACCTTCACCCCACCATATGCAGTCCCATGAACATACAACCTCGCTCTGCACAGCCACCACACCATTCACTGTATAGAGCATATCATACATACCATATACACAGCATATACAAAAACACACACATCATATATACATATATTAAAGGTGCACATATATATGCTGATATACATTTATGCGGGTATAAATACAGTATATGCCATATGCATATATCCACAGTACATTTTAAATACACATATACACAGTATATACATCATTATGTGGGGAATTGCTCTGGTAGTTGACAGGTAGCAGTGCAGGAAGAACTTAAGTGTTTATTCACACTTGCAAAACAGAACACAAATTCAGCCTTGGCTTAGGCACATGCAAAAACATTATAAAAGTAATTCCTGCCCGTGCTAGGCGCTGTCTAATACAATTTTAGGACCCTAGCTATCCGTACCAGAGGCTGGCACACGCTCTGGCCACAGCAAGAAAGGAGACCCTCAGTTACCTTTGCTGTGAGAATGGCATCTCGCTTTCAGCTCTCCAGATAGGGCCTCCCCTACTGCTTCTGGCATGCAGACTAAATCAGGGCCCTAACGAGGCCTGTGACCTGCACCTGTGGGCTATACAAAAGCCAGGACCGAAGCCGGTGGAGTAGGAGTCCCACTACCACCTACCCCTACTCCATAATAACAGGCCCAGTAGGGACATTACCATGTGTCTGTGTTAGCTAGGCCAACACAGACAAAACAGACTATTCCTGCTTATCATGTTCTGCTTAATACCCTTGGGTTACTGCAGACAAACCCAGGGCTTTTACCACCACATTTCATCTGCCTGTAGACAGATAGCGGTTTTCCCACACAAACCTCTCACTTTCCAGATACCCTCCCCCTCAGTTCAGACCCACCGGGGCGAACTCCTGACATTAAGCAATGCGTTCGGGACAAGCATCCGCATTTGCCTGTAGCTTCCCGGCTCTGTGCTCCACCATGAAACTGAAATTTTGGAGGACAAGAACCACCTAGTGACCCTGGCATTCTTCTCCTTAGTTCTACTATCACACGTGAGAGGAGAGTGGTCAGTTATGAGACGGAAACTGTCGTCCCAGCAAGTAGTACCGTAGGACTCTAATGCCCACTTTATCGCCGACATTCCTTCTCTACGATACTGTAATTTTTTTCAGCTGGGTGAGCTTCCTGCTCAGGTAAGTAATGGGTTGTTCCTCGCCATTACCTCCTGAGACAGGACAGCTCCCAGTCCTACATCTGACGCATCCTCTGCACTAATCTCTCTCTTGAAGTTTGGCGTATATAGGACGGGGATCCACACAACGCAGACTTCAATTCCTCATAAAAGCACCTTCTGCTTCTTTTCATTAACCACCGCACCATGACAGGACTGTTACCCTCAGCAGGTCTGTCAGGGGAGCGGACATGTGCTAAAGTTTGGTATAAACGCTTAGTACCCTACATGCCAGGAATCCCTGACTTGCTTGTGCTCACTGGTTGATCAACCTGTACGTCATCTTGTGATGAGGTTTAATATACCTCGACCGATCACATACCCCAAATAGTGTGTCTCCTCCATTCCCAGCGCACACTTCTTGGGGTTTGCAGTCAGGCCCGCTGCCCTTAGAGAGTTCATACGGTCACTGGCCTGTACCTTGGCCAAGTGGACTCGCCCAGTCTTGGTTGTAGATGATAAGTCATCTAGATAGGCGGAGGGTATCTCCTATGTGGCTTTAACTATGTCCATTAACCGTTGAAAGGTACGCGGGGGCCCCATGAAGACGCACGGTATACAATAGTGAAAAAGGCCCTCAGGGGTGATAAAGGCTGTCTTTTCTTTAGCCCTATCTGTCAGGGGTACCTGCCAATATCCTTTAGTTAGATCCAGGGTGGTGAAGAGAAAGTACAACACCACCCCCTAGTCTCTCTCAATAAGCTCGTCCACCCGGGCATGGGATAGGCATCAAACTTAGACCCTCATTCAAAGTTTTCTAAATCGTTGCAAAATCGGAACGGCCCCTTGGTTTGGGAATGTAGAACAATTGGACTGGCCCACTCACTTTGGCTCCTCAATAACCCCTAGCTTCAGCTCTTCTGAAACTCTTCTGATATGGCTTGTCTACGGAGCTTCAGGGACTCGGTACGGCCTTATCTTACCTTTAACCCCTGGTCTCAGTGACAATATCATTTTTAATTTACAGATGTCTAGCCTGGCAACTCTGAGAACACATCTGTATTCTGCTACAAACTCTCTAAGCTCTCGCTGTTGCTCTTGGTAAGGGTACGGCTATTCGCAGTTCTGCCTCCGGCACAGCTTATCTGCAGCCTGTGAGGGTAGCGCAGGAGGTGGATAGCCAGAACCATCTCTGTATGCAGACTCTCTCGTCTTTCCAGGCTTTCACAGATTTACATGATAAGTCTGCTCGGGTTTTCTCCGTCCGGCTGATGTATTCCTGTAGTTCACCCTCTCCTATTTCTCTTGCCATTTAGCGAGAAACTTACTTTCTACAGTGGGGACTAGCACCACAACACAAGATCACCAGGACTAAAGCTCCTTACTTTTGTGACCTGTTATAAACCCGGCTTTGAGTTCTTTGTGCCTCCTCCATATGCTCTTTGACAATGGGCATGACGGCTGCCACCCGTCCTGCATACTGCGATATGGGTCTATACACTTTTGGGGGGTGGGCTCTTGTTCCCATGTTTCCTTGGCTATGTCAGGAGACCCTGGGATGTCTGCCATACACTAACTCAAAACGTTGAGAACCCAGTAGAGGTCTTGTGGGACCTCTCGGATGGCGAACATTAAATATGGCAATAGTACATCCCAGTTCTTCCATCCTTGTTTACCACCTTTTTAGCATACTCTTTAAAGTTTGTTGAAGCCGTTTACCAATCCTCATCTGAGGTATGGTCACAGAGGTGCGTAACTGTTTAATATTAAAGAGCCGACATAGCTCCTTGTGTACTTTTGACATAAAATGAGTCCCCTGATCTGTAGGATCCCTTGGGAAGTCCCACCACCCGGCAGAACATGGCAACAACCTCTTTAGCACTTAGTTTCGCAGAAGGTGCGTTCGCATGTGGATGGCCTCAGGATATGGTTACATAGTCCCATGACTACCAGTATGGCTGATGCCACCCGAGCAGATTTAACTAAAGGACCGACCAAATCATGGCGACCCTTGCAAAGGGTACCCTCAATAATGGGCGATGGGACCAACGGACTTCGAAAGTGTACATGGGAGCATGCAATTGACAATCAGGGCAAGTTTCACACATAACCTTTTTACCCTATCATATACTCTGGCACATAAAAACTCTGCAAGATGCGTTCCCCGAGTTTTGGTACCATAGGTGCCCTCCATTCACATGCTTATGTGCAAGGTCTAACACCATCTGACGATATGCTGAGGCACCATTACACCTGCTCCCGGTTTCACCGTGGCCTTATCAATGCGTTACAATAACCACTCTGATTTATCCACCACACGAGGGAACAACATTATTGCCGCCCCTGGTGCTGAGGTACGCATAATTTCCACCGATTTTCTTCTCTGTTTCTCTGCGGCGACCAGAGTGGGTCCTGGAGGTGGGCAGTACAAGTTGTCACGGGATACCTCCAAATCAGCAACTGCGGTCCTGTCACTACCTCCTCAGGTTTCGCCTGCCATACATCTAGGGGAGGAACATTACACTTCCATCTCTTGGCGGTCACCCTACGGCATGGAACTCAGAGTCTGGGTCTCAGGCTCGCTCAGAGATCTGACCAGACAACACAGGAGAACAACCCCCCAAACTCTCTTGGTTTCCCCGCCTAGAGTCCAGAAACATGGGATGAAGTCCCTCTCCAAAATAAGATCATGGGGCAAGTTCATGACAATCGCTTAGCCTCATGTAGTTGTCCTTCCACAAGAGGTCCTGGAAGTTAATAAACTGGGTGGGGTACGTCCTTTAAGTCCCATGGATGCACGACTCATTGTGCGCCCTGTGACCGCCTTGGGGGTCTGTGAGGGACCCATTAATCAAGGTCACCCGAACTGCCTGAGTCCAGCAGGGCAACGCTGGATGCCTGGCACAGTCAACCGGCACAGGTGGCGTCATCAGACAGAGTCGGGGCTAGTAGCTGTGTAGACAGGGGCAGCATCGAGAGAAACACCTTCGGCGGAACTGCAGTCCATGGGCTCTGAGGAATTGGGGGCAATGGCTGCAATATGACCTGGTCTCATGCAGGTCCAACGGTGGAGCCTCCCCCTCCTCCTCCCCTGGGGTACTTCCGACATTGGGCGTGTCCTGCCCCGGTAATTTGGGTGGGTGACAAGACCTTCCGTGCCTTAAGGCCTGTCTTGGTATAGGGGTTTTTCTTTGTTAGGAGCCTGAGTGGCACAAAAACCTCGTCCACAACCCCACCAGCGCATCGGCATCAACGGGTCCCCGTTTGTCCCACCATTGTTGGATCTCACCCGGCAAGGCCCTCAGGTAAACGGTCCAAAACAACCTTCTCGACCATCTGGGCTGGGGTTGATGTCTCGGCTTGAAGCCACTTGCGGACCAAGTGAACAAGTTGGTGCATCTGCCCCCTCGGTGGTAGACGCCTCCTGGTATCTCCAGCTATTCACTCTTTGAGCGCGGTAGAGCTGATCCACTCCTAGTCGGGCCAAGATCTCTGCTCTCTTTACCTGAGTAGTCCCGGCATACTCCCGCTCAGGTCGTAGTATGCGCTGCTGGGATCAGCGACGAGGAAGGGGGCCAACACCTTGCCAGTGTTGCTGTGGCAACTCTCTCCGGGTGGCCACCCTCTCAAAGCCTGTCAGATAGGCCTCCACTCATCCTCGGCGGTCATCTTGGTCATAGCTTGCGGACCTCTTCTGGCGTCCTTCACCGTCATTGCTGGGACAGTCCTTTGCTGAGCAGCGTCAGGGCTGTTATCTGATTGGAGCAGCAATCTGTTTGTCTCTTGTGCTGCACGTTGGACTGAACAAGCTGCTGATTAACTCCTCCATGGCTGTGGCTGCAGCTTCAGTGCTGTCAACTTCCAGGCATGCACTAGTGTATACTTCACTGCACTTGCCCGCTCCAATCCACCATTGTGGGGAATGCTCTGGTGTTGACAGGTAGCAGTGAAGGAACGCAGGGACACACGCAGGTTTAAAATCCAACTTAAGTGTTTATTCACACTTGCAAAACGAGACAACAATTCAGCTTGGCTTAGGCACATGCAAAACATATAAAAGTAATTCCTGCCGGCTTGGCGCTGTCTAATACATTTTGAGGACCCTAGCTATCGGGTCCAGGCTGCCTGGCACACGCTCTTGGCCAGCAGCAAGGACAGGAGACCCTCAGTTACTTTTGGCTGTGAGAATGCAATCTCGCTTTCAGCTCTCCAGGTAGGGCCTCCCTACTGCTTCTGGCCTGCAGACTAAGGGTGCGGTCACACGTCGCGTTTACCGCATGCGTTTAAAAACGCATTGAATAGCTGGAGAGTGATTTGCCTAATTAAACACCATCTTAACACTTGTGTTTAACAAAACGCGGACAGGTAAGGGAGGTGGGAGGCGGCTGGTGGGACGCAGGCGGGCGGGTCAGGGAGGTGGCAAATGGGAGTTTCAGGTCAGTGATCCATGAGAGGTGGGTGGGCCAGGAGACAGGTGGGCGGAAGCCGGGACCGAGAGGAGGGGCCCGGGGACACATCTGCCAGGCACCCAGCAGTGTATTCACGGACCACTTGGCAAAGCACTGCACACAGGGTCCGTGCATCCCCGGGCCCCTGAACCTCAAGGGCCCCGTAGCAGCTGCTACGGCTGCTACGGCGGTAGTTACGCCACTGCCTCCTGGTATCTCCAGCTAATCACTCTTTGAGCGCGTAGATGCTGATCGACTCCTAGTCGGGCCAAGATCTCTGCCTTTACCTTGGAGTAGTCCCGGGCATCCTCCTCGCTCAGGTCGTAGTATGCCTGCTGGGGATCAGCGACGAGGAAGGGGGCCAACACCTCTGCCCAGTGTTGCTGTGGCAACCTCTCTCGGGTGGCCACCCTCTCAAAGCCTGTCAGATAGGCCTCCACATCATCCTCGGCGGTCATCTTGGTCATAGCTTTGCGGACCTCTTTCCTGGCGTCCTTCACCGTCATTGCTGGGACAGTCCTTTGCTGAGCAACGGTCAGGGCTGTTACCTGCTGGAGCAGCAATCTGTTTGTCTCTTGCTGCTGCACGTTGGACTCCAGCCTACCCCTACTCCATAATAAGCAGGCCCAGTACGGACATTACAAATGTGTCTGTGTTAGCTAGGCCAACACAGACAAAACAGACTATTCCTGCTTATCATGTCTGCATTAACCCTTGGGTTACTGCAGACAAACCCAGGGCTTTTACCACCAGCATTTCATCTGCCTGTAAGACAGATAGCGGTTTTCCCACACAACACCTCTCACTTTCTCACAATATATATATATATATGAGTATGTTTATATGCTGTGTATGTGGTATGTATGTATATGCTCTGTGTACTGAATGTGTGTGTGTATTTCCCGTATGTGTGTGAAAATGCTGTATATACTGAATGTGTGTGTATTTGCTGTATGTGTGTATATTCTGTATGTATATGCATCATGTGTGTATATGGTGTTTTTATACTGCATGTATGTGTATATATGGTCAGTGTATACTGTATGTGTGTATATACTTTATGAGTTTGTGTATACTCTGTATTAGTGTATAAATGTATATGGATACATAAATGTGTGTATACTTGTATATATATGGGTGCAAGCATACGAGTGTAGAAATTTATGTGTGTATATAAAGGTATGTATATATCAGTGTATAAATGTGTGTAATTGTATAAACTGCAGGACTGGGTGTCTGGTGCGGGCTGAGGTGTATGTTAAATGGGACTGCATATCTGGTAGGGGTGAAGGTAGATACACAGATGTGTTTATGCCCTCTGTACCGTAGTATGGCGGGCATACATCGGCGCTGCGGAGAGAAGCAGGGGATAAGCGCAGCTCACCCCCGCCCAACTCCATAGGAATATACAGCGCATGGCTCTCTTTCTACGGGCTACGGAGTGGTACGGTGCCACACATGTGCTGCACCGTACCGCTCACGTACAGGGCCGTGAGCCCATAGAAGTGTATGGGAAACGTATATACGCCGTATATACGTCGCCCATACATTTGTGTGAATGTAGCCTAATTGTGTTTTTCAGCAACCAGCAGACCCATATCTTTCTATGGTTCATGCCCATGGCTGTAGATTTTACATCCCCGCGCATCAGCCAACTGCCAGAGCTATAAATTGTAGAGCAGGTCCTATTCCTGGGACCGTTGTGTCTGGCCTGTATTATCCACATGTACAGTACATGTTCATGAAGCCTTAGGCTGTCTTTCCAGTATCTCTTTTACATGCACAGAGCACATACACTATTCTGAGTTATGAAATGCTTTTTTTGCACCATAGGAAGTATCATAGCTCGCTAAGTATCAAATGAATAACAGTGAATGGTGGGCCCTTTGAATTTATTTCTCTGGTGGGCCCAAGGTACCCCAGTCCGACACTGTAACCATCCATGTCCTCCATATTGTTCTCCTATATCACCACCCATGCCCTCCATATTGTTCTTCTATATCACCACCCACGCCCTCCATATTGTTTTCTATATAACCACCCATGCCCTCCATATTGTTCTCCTATATAACCACCCATGGATGTATATATATACATGCAGCCGCATATACATCCCCAGAGACAGCCGTCTGAATAAGGCCTTACATATAGAACGAATGGAGACAGAGAGGAAAAGCAAACTAGCAAAGAATTTCTTTAAGAAATGGCGCATGTTTGTTAATTATTTCATGTCTCCGAAGGAAAGGAAGCAAGTAATACAACCAGTCACACTGACGGAATATTTGACTGAAAGTTTGAGGGGCACATTAGGTCTGCTGCGAGTGTCATAGAGGATAGGAATCAGATGTCGTCATAGGTCCCTTCTCTTCCTGTGGGATCATCAGATGATCTCGAGAGGTCTCTTCTCACTTCCTAATTAGATGTATGGACATTGAAATGAGTCAAGGGTAGTTTCAATGGTAGCAAGATCAAATATACACTCACGGGCCACTTTATTAGATACACCTGTCCAACTGCTCGTTAACACTTAATTTCTAATCAGCCAATCACATGGCGGCAACTCAGTGCATTTAGGCATGTAGACATGGTCAAGACAATCTCCTGCAGTTCAAACCGAGCATCAGTATGGGGAAGAAAGGTGATTTGAGTGCCTTTGAACGTGGCATGGTTGTTGGTGCCAGAAGGGCTGGTCTGAGTATTTCAGAAACTGCTGATCTACTGGGATTTTCACGCACAACCATCTCTAGGGTTTACAGAGAATGGTCCGAAAAAGAAAAAACATCCAGTGAGCGGCAGTTCTGTGGGCGGAAATGCCTTGTTGATGCCAGAGGTCAGAGGAGAATGGGCAGACTGGTTCGAGCTGATAGAAAGGCAACAGTGACTCAAATCGCCACCCGTTACAACCAAGGTAGGCAGAAGAGCATCTCTGAACGCACAGTACGTCGAACTTTGAGGCAGATGGGCTACAGCAGCAGAAGACCACACCGGGTGCCACTCCTTTCAGCTAAGAACAGGAAACTGAGGCTACAATTTGCACAAGCTCATCGAAATTGGACAGTAGAAGATTGGAAAAACGTTGCCTGGTCTGATGAGTCTCGATTTCTGCTGCGACATTCGGATGGTAGGGTGAGCTGATAGAAAGGCAACAGTGACTCAAATCGCCACCCGTTACAACTAAGATAGGCAGAAGAGCATCTCTGAATGCACAGTACGTCGAACTTTGAGGCAGATGGGCTACAGCAGCAGAAGACCACACCGGGTGCCACTCCTTTCAGCTAAGAACAGGAAACAGGCTACAATTTGCACAAGCTCATCGAAATTGGACAGTAGAAGATTGGAAAAACATTGCCTGGTCTGATGAGTCTCGATTTCTGCTGCGACATTAGGATGGTAGGGTCAGAATTTGGCGTCAACAACAACATGAAAGCATGGATCCATCCTGCCTTGTATCAACGGTTCAGGCTGGTGGTGGTGGTGTCATGGTGTGGGGAATATTTTCTTGGCACTCTTTGGGCCCCTTGGTACCAATTGAGCATCGTTGCAACGCCACAGCCTACCTGAGTATTGTTGCTGACCATGTCCATCCCTTTATGACCACAAGGGTTTGCAGCCAGATCTTGTTGCAGTGAGCTCTGCAGATTTTTGTGG
>CM033641.1:115459772-115506107 GCA_019512145.1 Engystomops pustulosus
CTACCTGAGTATTGTTGCTGACCATGTCCATCCCTTTATGACCACAAGGTACCCAACATCTGATGGCTACTTTCAGCAGGATAATGCGCCATGTCATGAGGTCACTGTACTCAAATGGCCTCCACAGTCACCAGATCTCAATCCAATAGAGCATCTTTGGGATGTGGTGGAATGGGAGATTCGCATCATGGATGTGCAGCCGACAAATCTGCGGCAACTGTGCGATGCCATCTTGAATTTATTTCTCTGGTGGGCCCAAGGTACCCCAGTCCGACACTGCTTGTAGGTATACCCTGATGAATTTTTGCACAGCTTATACATCTTTACGCCATATCTTGACATCTTATTGGGCAGGTACTGGTGGAATTAAAGACTCCCTTTAAAATGTACCAGGTCCATAACCACCAACACGGTGTACGTCTTCTGAGACATTGTACACAGAAAAATAAGATAATGTGCACCCAACTACACGTATAAACCACCTAGTCTGCATACAGAAAAAATTTGATGTGCACCAAACTACACTGCACTACCACTAAAGATACTGTGCAGCCCTATTCACGCGGCACATTTCAGCCCCAAAACACTGCAATACCTTGTGTAGTGCTGAAGGGAGGAGCATGGTTCTAGCACGATTCTAGGAATGAAAATGAACCATGCTCCTTCCTTCAGGCGCTGCACAAGGTATAATTCAATGAATCAGCTGTGACTGGAGTCTTCTTTTAGGTTTTTTTTTTAAACCCTCCTCTCTAGGTGGGTGTTCCAATGTCTTTTGCTTGGGCCAGATGCAGGACCTCAGATGAATTCTAGCTTCACAATGGGAGGTTATAGGGCTACAGTTCTGGTACCATCAGACCTCTCCAGATCTCCAGTATCTTTTTAGACCTAACATTACCCACTTACAATGCTCCCATTGACAGTTCTGCATATCTCTATATGTGAGGCCCCTAGAATCGATTGACACCCAGGTGAGCGTTATACCCGCTGCCCCAATTTCAGAAATTTACCTGGTTGGTAAAAATGGCTTGGGTGGCCCATAATTCCATAATTGGCATATGAAGTCATTGGCCCTTTACCCTTTTGTTGTTTTTAAAGGAATTCTACAAAATTTGTTGTTGCCATGAAGTGTGAAGTAAACCTTACATGCTCGATCCCCTGGAGTTTTATAGCTAGTCTTCAAGACAAGGCTGAGGGAGGTGAGAATTAGTTGTGACATATGTAATGCACTGATGTACATGAACTAGATTCATCACAAGGTTGAAGTACCTAGGATGCCTGAAATAATAGTAAAACATATATATAAATTCTGTATATACTTGAATATAAGCCGACCCAAGTATAAGCTAAGGTCCTTAATTTTCCAAAAATAACTAGGAAAACCTATTGACTTGAGTATAAACCTAGAGTGGGAAATGCATTGGTCACTGCAGACATCATAGTGTGCGCTGGCCATGCCCATGCGCTCTGCTGCAAGTGAAGAAGAAAAGGAAGAGGAGCCGCGGGGAGCATCAGAAGGTGAGTATGTAAGATTATTTTTTATACACTCATTTTTTTGTGCTGAAAAGCTTGGCTTATACGCGAGTATATACGGTAAATATATATATAAATACACAAATAAAATCATAAACACATTTGGTGCCTGGTCAAAATATATAAAAATGATTTTGGAGAAACAAGGGAAGGATCACTAAATACTCACAGGTGGGACTGTTTTCTTGTAGCACATCTTCTCTTTGTTATTATAAAATGATTATCCCACCCCCTAGTGTATGTGTTTCATTTTGGGGATGAGACTATGGGGGATGACCCTTGATATCTACCCAAACTATTTCACGTGATATGAATGGTCACCAGACGATGTATACTGCAGCATCGGTTACAGGCAACTTTGCCCATGATCAAACCTATCATTAACCAACTCACTAAACTCTTAGGGTGATGCCACACATGGCGTTTTGAACCCGTTTTTGGTCCGTTTTTAAGCAGTCTGTCCAAAAACACATGCGTTTTAATTGACATAATTGGTAAAATCCGTCAAAAACGCATGCGTTTTTTAACGGACTGCTTAAAAACGCACAAAAACGGGTTCAAAACGCCATGTGTGGCATCACCTTTAGGGTGCATTCACACTGCGCTGTACATCGTGGATCAGTGCCACACACCGCCACTGTGCTGCCATTGCCGTCTATGGGGATGTATATATATACATGCAGCCGCATATACATCCCCAGAGACAGCAGTCTGAATAAGGCCTTACATACAGCCGACAAATCTGCGGCAACTGTGCGATGCCATCATGTCAATATGGACCAAAATCTCTGAGGAATGCTTCCAGCACCTTGTTGAATCTATGCCACGAAGAATTGAGGCAGTTCTGAAGGCAAAAGGGGGTCCAACCCGTTACTAGCATGGTGTACCTAATAAAGTGGACGGTGAGTGTACATGTCCTACCACCTTCAGACAAAATCATTTCCTTTATTTTGGGGAGGGGGGGGGGGTGCGAGTTCAAGGGTCTGCGTATCAGATACTGTGTTATGTTAGCTTTTTGTTTCTCTAAATGTTTTGAAGTAAACTTCAATAAAAATAAATATTGAAAAATTGATTATCCCATGCCATGAACATCATATGGAAAAAAAATTCCAAATAGCATATTGCCATTTTGCATATGAATAAAAAGTGTTCTATAGGTTGTATAGTCTTCAAAATGGCATCAAGGAAAACATCAGCTTATACTGTAAAAAATTAAAAAACTGTACACAATCATTTAAAAATGTATGGGCATCAGACCATAGACACATGGGGAATTTCTTTTATTTCAAAGGTATTTTCTCACATATATAAATTTGGTATCTCTGTAATAATACTGACCCAAACTATAAAGGTGACTAGTTATTTGGACGGCACAGTGAAAGCCGAGAAAACAAAGCCCACGGGAAACGTCCCAATGTCGCTTTTATATCCGTTTCATCGCAGCTGTTTAGTTCTATTACCCGGCACATCCAACGGCAACAAAAAAAACAACTTATTGTCCCTTTCTACAAATTAACCCTTCATAGAAAGATAACGTTTTTTGAAGGTGGGCAGAATAGGTAGGTCCGTGGGAGCATAAGATGAATACATGATTGTCTGGCAGCCAAGCGTTGGCACAGCGCGGGTGAGAACGTCACTAATGCTGATATACTCAGTGTGACATCTGTAAGTGGACACCTCGTGATCCTCCGTTCCTGCCTATCGCCCTCAACCCTTGCATAACATGTAGGCGGAGCAGTATGACAGCCCCGCCCAGGCTGCCCGCCTTCTCTTCCTGACTACAGCTCAGCCTCTTCCCCTCAGTGTCTGTCGCTCCTCCCCTTCCTCCGGCGCTCTCACGCCTCCTGTGTAGGTCATGGCTGCCCCCTTGTGCTGTCTGCGTACAGGTCAGTGACATGTGAATCAGGACATCACGGTAGCAGCGCCCGTTATCCTGCCGGGCACGTACGTTTCCTGTGTTCTGCAGGTGGACTGTCCACATGTTCTTACAAATAAAGTGTATGAAAACGTGCTGTATCCTATGTACCCCAAGACTGATGTATGAAATATTAGAAATATCCTACAACTTATTAACATATATACAGCTAGTATACATCAATGATTCTGTAACTCCGCATAGACTTTAGGAGATGGACTATCTCAAATACACTGAGATTTCCATGGTAGTGTATGATTACTTATGGCGTACACTGGCAGTCTATGTCTATCCGTGGCGTACACTGGCAGTCTGTGGCTATCCGTGGCGTACACTGGCAGTCAGTGGCTATCCGTGGCGTACACTGGCAGTCTATGACCAAATAATTCAGATTTTGGTGTGTATTTTACTTTTTGGTATGCAAAAGTTGTAATGCATGTAGACTATGCTTCAGATTTCATCTATCTCTGCAGCAATTTGAGAAAATGATATTGATATTTCTTGAAATGCACACATCCATAAAGTCTTCCTTTTGGAAGACATATATATATAATCTAATGTACAGAAATATTTAACATGGATTTATTGTGTTGATTAATTTTACCCTCTATTGTTTTTCAGTTGTCCATGGCTGTCATAGGCATGTGCTTAAAAATTCATGTTTTATCAGTCCGCCTTCTCCTATAATGAACAGAAGCTGGGTTGCTGTAAGACTTTTCGCTACTGAATCTGCTGTGGTTAAAAAGTATGTTTTATATCAATGCTTAAAAGAGCATTACTGCCAGTACTTTTAACATGCATCTTTATTTACATTCCGGAGCATTTTCTTTTATAAATTGAAAACTTGTTGGATGTTACCATTTAACTTGCCAAAGGAATGCATCATCTGTGTTTGGGACACCACACCAAAAAAACAGTTAAAAGAAAATAAAAATCTTAAATACCACCCAAACATGTTAGGTACCCCTTTGTTACAAATGCTTGAAATGTCTGAATTTCCAAATGTCTAAAATGCCTTTTGCTGCATTTATCAAGGCTTTTAGACCTTGCACAGTTGAGATAATTTCCCCAGAGTGTATGCATATCATAATGGATCTCTTTCATGCTGATGTGACAGCTTGTGTGGGACCATATTTTGTACACAATGGGGCAGATTTACTTACCCGGTCCTGTCGCGATCCCACGGTGCGTTGTCCGACGTGGATTCGGGTCTGCCGCGATTCACTAAGCTTCTGCGCTGAGGTCCGCCGGAGTTCACCTTCTTCTTCCCGGTGCATGTGACTGCTTGATCTTGTGAAACAATTCCTTTTTTAAATTCCACGGTTTGTCTGAAACGGCCAGGTTGTCCGACGGCCACGCCCACGATTTCTGTCGCATGCATGATGGTGTGCCATAATCCGATCACGTGCGGTAAAAACCTGCGGCAATTCGGCACACATCGGAAATATACACGAAACCCAACGGAATCGCGGTCCCGTGGACCCTTAGTAAATAAGCCCCAATGTGTGGATTGGATTTTCATCATTCACATATTCTGCAAAACTACTGTATCATGCTGCAGATTAGCCGCACAGCATATCTGCAGGTGATATGTGTACAGATGACCTAAACCTGACAGGCACCGATTATCCCAGAATCCAACAGAATTCTTATAAAATTGGATATTAACATGGAAAAAAATACACAACAGTGTGCTGTATCTTAAGGCGAAGCATTTTGTAATTTGTATGCATTTCCTCTTTTTAAAAACTGTGTGAACATTGTCTATTCACACAGATTTATCAAAGAAAAGAAAACCAGCAAAGAGCCAGTTATTAGAAGGTTAACCAAGGAACAGCTTGAGGAGAAAAGAAAGGAAACAGATCGTCCTAAACCCTTTGGCTTAACAGCTTGGAAACCCAGCGATGATGTTTATGTGGCTCGCTATTACCCCAAACCGATCCATGAACCAGAAACTGCGATAGAAATGCTTAAAAAATTCCAGAGGTTGGATTTTACCAACCCAGCCCAGGCTGTGTATGTGAAGCTTACATTGGATATGAAGCTGGAGAAAAAGGTAACTAATTTATCATGAGATATGTTGCTGGTCATTGGTAATTCTCTTCTGATTTAATAACCTACAAAACCTTTCTTCCTGTAGAAGTGACCTAGATTTTTCAGTGATATGACAAAATGGCAATGGTGTAAATGTAAGGGCGTGTTTCTACAAGACAACATTATTTTGTTCTGTGTTTTTTCTTTTTTACGTGCTATAGAAACTCTTGGGTAATCCTGAAATAAGTGTAGAAAATATTGTAAATTAGAAATCCATAACATTTCAAAATTCACATGCATATTTAAAAATTTGCAACATGTAAAATTTTACTGGGACAGGAAGAACTACATATTTTCAGTATTTTCATATTTAAGTTGTGAGCAGATGACCTATAGGTGCCATTAGAAAATATCTAAAATGCGGCGGACCATGCCTCAAAAGAAATTGTCTGTTCAAAACAATTTTTCTATGAAAGAATGGTCTGAGAAAGCCTTATGTCTTAGAATATTTTGGAAACCTGGTTACTGTTAAGGGTAACTGCAAACGTTCCAGATTTTCATGCAGAAAAAACACATGTAAATGTGCAGAATATATATGTTTTACTGTGCTTATTTAATGCGGATTTGTGTTATGTGTAGTGCACTTTTGATGTGGATGTGCATACAGACTTTCGGCCTCTTTTTTTCACCTGTCATCTGGTAATTTTCAGGAATAACAAAACCTGTCACCCGTTACTAAAGTAAGCTGCTCCCTAGCACTACTCCAGCTGTAGTAGTGTTAAACTGTTAGCTTTACAGCTTATAGCAGTCCGGTGTATTCATGAGGGGGTGGTCCAAGGAGGCAGTGACTGCAGCTTGAAGCCTAGCAGTTACGCCTGGCTATGGTGTGTCCGGGGAAGAAGCAGAGGAAAGGGGAGCACCTCGGACCGACCTCTCATGAATACGACAGTGCTATGTAGTGCGGTGTTTGCTAGCTTTATCGAAAGGTTCTGATAAAGCTAGCAGTTTATAGGGCATCTACCGCCAGGATGAAGGGCTGTATGCAAATGAGCCTGTGTGGATCCAGGATCCATAGGTGTTAATGGAGCCTAGAGCCCCTCGGGCTCATTTGCATACAGCCCTTCATCCTGGTGGTAGATGCCCTTTAAAACTGCTACACCTGCTTTAGTAAGCAGCTTCTAGAGGGTTTATACTGGGTGACAGGTCCTCTTTAAAGCAAACCCATAATCAGGGATGTGATATTTAGCTGGTGACAGGTTTCAAAGCCTCTGCAGTGCTGCTTTTGTCAGCATCCTGAATACTAGCACTACTTTATAAAACTTTTTCACATTATCTGGCTTGGTACCAGCCACGTGTGATGAATCCTGGGAGAGTGATCAGCTGCAGCCGTATATGTGCCTGTGTTTCAGTATCATTGATTCATTCTTCCTTTCCTCCAGACCATCTGCCTCCCTTCCCTGCCTGCTCAATGCACATCACAGGTAGAGGGGAGGGTTGAAAGGCGCTGGATGAGTGTGGAGGAGATGAAGAATGCATGAGGAAACTGAGACACAGGCTTCTGCAGCTAAACACCCCCAACCCCCACTGCTGGCAGCGATCCAGATAATGTGAAATAAAGCTTTGTAAATTAGTCAATATTCAGAATGCTGTAAAAACCATTGGAATCTGTCACTAGCTAAAAGTGACATTTCATGTAAAAGCTGCCTGTGGATTCCATACCTTTCTGCAGCAGAAAAGTGGCATGAGAATTCATTTTTTATAGGGTCACGCAACAAGTTCTGTGCATAAAATAACCCCTTCATTACTCACATTAACTTTAATGTTTATGTATTATGCTATGGACTTATGTCAAGAATATCCATGCAGAAACACTGCACATAATGTTTATTGTGTGCAGTTAGCGCACTTGAACTTATATTTTTGCTGTGTGCCATCTGTTATCTTAAGAGTTAGCACATGTCCCATGTATTTCTACGGTTTAATACTCACAGCCATGGTGTCCACATCCCTCTCTACGCACAGTCCTTTTCTACTGTCATCAGTGTAGAACCTCACTCATTGATGACATACAGCCTGCAGTGGATCATGGGTCTGTTTGTGGCCGATATGGCACGTGTTTCTTGAGCAAGATTCTGTTTTCCATAAAATGAGCTCAAGCATTTCTAGATTTTTCTAAAAGAATGTGCATTTTGCAGGAAGCAAGGGGCTGTGTACATTGGCGGGTGTACATCAGTAACCTCGTCAATGTCCAAAGAAAGTAACTGCCCCTGCTACAAAGACAGGCAGGTATAATACCTGCCCTAACTTTTGCAGTAGGGGAAATTGCCTCATTATGATGTACGGTGCCTCATGGTGCATGCAATGCCTAGAAGAAGGCAATCGGGCTATGATTAAGCTGCAGTTTGTGCGACAATCTTGACAATATAGTGCAGAACCTCTCACCAACTTTTACACTGGTAAGCTAGCAGCACCCTCAGGTAGGGTATGATCTGTCTCCTATGTTAAATCTCCCTGGTTACCTTTAAAAGAAGCATTCAAATTCATATACAATTTAGCTATACTGAGTCACTTTTTGCCTGAAATGAGTCAGGCTGAGAGACTGGAGGGGGTATCGCCTAAGATGCTCCTATGTATATTTTATACTCGGGCGTTAAGATAGTTAAACGCTGTTGACAAAATCCTTACAAGTTTCTAAAATTAATTAGTGTAACTATTCTGTATATTACAGAAAAAAGTGGACCCGTTTGTTGGCTACCTTCACTTGCCTTTCCCATTTATTAAGGAACCGAATAAGGTCTTAGTATTCACTGAGGTAAGTTTACTATATTTATGGCTGATTTTGGGCCTTATTCATACTTAAAGTGCCAATATACCTTCAGTAGCCTTCAAACTACAATGATTTCTTCATGTATACGTGAACAAGCAAGGCTCAATGTGCATGCATTTACCTATCTTTCAAATTGAGAAATTGTATATATCTTTTAACCCTCAATTTTAATTTTAATCTCATACCAGCAATATAGTGTATAACTCGCTTAGTATGCCATCTAAACTGGCCAGCTAGGTTTAGTAACAAAAACAATATTCGGGTTCGTGGACAAACTGGGCAGAATTTGGACCTTGAACTGCTATAAAGGGTTAAAATATGGATAGCACATTCCATGAATGACATAAATGTGTTATTTGCTGCTCAGGGTGGGGAGAATGATGGGATTTACCCTGGCATTAAAAGACACACACAGCTGCCACTGGAAATGTGAGCTGCCACATCCTGGGTTAATATCCTTTTGTTGAACTCTGAATGTTGGTATGAGAGCTGTGTGTCTAGCGGATGATGCTAGGAATGTTTAAAGTGATTAGAAATCCATTGCTTAACCTGTTTCACTTCATGTATATTCAAGCACTGACTTTGTGCTATTTTTTTCTTCTCTCTGCAGGAGGCAGAAGAAGCTGAGATTGCAAGAAATGGTGGAGCTGCATTTGTAGGAGGGATTGAGCTCATCCCTCAGGTATCAACTTTCCTGCCTCTAAGTTCTGTATTGCCTTGTGTAACATTCTGCATAGAAGCTTCCATGCTATTGCACCGAACTGTCTCTAAATCATACAGGAAATCTTGTTCTGATTGTTGCTCATAGTTATACATTTTTAACCTCTTCTGAACCTCTCATGAAAGTTTTTTATCCACTAGCCAATTTTTTTAAAGAAATTTTGGTGCACATGTATGGTATATCCTAGTAATAGTCCTATCAGACACTAATGGCATATCACTTTAAATAAGAACATTTTACAACATATTTTGGAGTGAATAACTCAAAAGTAAAGTCTACAAGAAAGTTTCTGCGGTGTGTTTCATATATAGAATTGATACAGTATAATACAATGTGAATTATATTAGTTACTGTTTTTCTGCGATGGTGCATCCATCATCATGTGCTTTTGTGGTTCATGTTTGTCATTTATATGCCATGTTGGTCTAAAATACCTATCCACATTGATGTCCACATACTAATATCGCCAATACATTTAGTTGCTCTAAAATACCCACCTACATCATAATTCTAGTGAATGAGTCGCTAAAGAACTAAGAAGATGGCGAACCTTTTAGAGCCCGAGTGCCTTATTTATTGCAAATAAATTGCACAGCAATTTAAGCAGTAATTTATTTCTCCTTGTTCTTTGACAACTTTCAATCGTTCAGCCTCCTAAAGACACCAACGCAGTTGAAAGGAGGAGGGCAAATTCGTCTATCATTATAGGACGATTCTGTAGGAAAGGTCTTTGAGTCCTGTCTGGTGAACTACCTGCTGGGGTGATGGCCTGGGTGCCCACAGAGAGGGCTCCGAGTGCCGCCTCTGGCACTAGTGCCATAGGTTCGCCATCTCTGGCCTATGGAATCAAAGTTTTGGGAGAACTGATTATCATGTGCTGATAATCGAGGATTTTAACAATTTTGTATTGTAGAAATCTGGAATAAAGTAGTAATAGAAAACCTTAAAACACCTTATATATGTGAGTGAATTGCTGTTTTAGATAGGAGGATTATTCACTATTAATAATTCACAAGTGCTACTAACTTGAGCACACAGTTAAATGTAATCCTAAGTATCCTTGATGTTTAGTTCACACATTATTTATTCATAATATATGTATTTGATGTGCAAATAGGTTTCACTAGTGATTAGCAGTAACCTCTTTTAAATCTTAGACATGTCTTAACTGATGTACAAATGTTGACTTTGCAGATTCTGAATGATGAGTTACAAGCAGATTTCTACATAGCAACACCCGACATTATTGCCAAACTGAATATTCTAAAAAATAAGTTGAGGAAAAAGTTCCCAAAAACTAAAAGAGGTAACATACAGGTTTTGTTTCATTTTACTAATTTTATGTGTTGATATGGAGTTTGTGCTTTCACTATTTCATCATTAACTATGAGTTATTCTATTTACATTCTATATGTGTTATTATTAAAAAGTGTAGATTAAAAGATTTTGGAACTGGAAGGGTCACTTCACATACACTTATTTGACAGGCAGAGGGAAAATTGGGTCAAATGCATATTCTGACTGACATGCTTTATATTTTGGGCGGTATCTGCCTCGGACATGAAGCAGCCTCCCATTGACTTTGAATGGAGAGGGCTTTTCCAATGGACTACAGGCAGTCCCTGGGTTACATACAAGATAGGGTCTGAAGGTTTGTTCTTAAGTTGAATTTGTATGTAAGCCGGTACTGTATATTTTATCATTGTAATCCCAGCCAGAACTTATTTTGGTGTCTGTGACAATTGGATTTTAAAAATGTTGGATTGTCATAAGAACCCGGATTAACAATAAATCTTCATTACAGACACCTGTGATAACTGTTATAGCTGATCATTGTAGCCTAGGAGTAAAGTACAATAAATTACCAATATCCAGTGGTCCGTTTTGTAACTAGGGGTCGTATGTAAGTCGAGTGTTCTTAAGTAGGGGACCACCTGTATATATGGCAAAATAGGAAGGTTTTGTTCCAATGTACCGGGACCCAGCTTGCGCTGTACAAGTACGGCGCAAGTCGGGAAGGGGTTAAAAGGTATCACAGTATTAAGAAGGTTATTTTATTTGATGTATCAAAAAGCAACAACCCATTAAAAGATATGGAGATGTGTGCTGACTGTTGAATTAATGGCTAGCATGCAGCTAAAAAGCACGGTTGTGTCCATGGAGCCTATGGGATGTGAGAAATCCGTTTTAGAATCTGCAGCTGAATCTAAACATAAATGGCTTAAATGGACAAGTAATGCTTCTCTTTATTTTCTAAAAAAATTCCCCACCTTCCACAATTTCTTACATACCTTAAAGTTTGTAAACTTGCCCAATTGTTGACCGCCCCTGGCTAAAGCATTGACAACTGCCTGATCCCAACAGCCTTTGGTGATGATGTCACATTCCAGATGCACACGATGTCTGGGCTATACGTGGTCTCAAATGTGTCTTCTTTAAGCTGGTTTACATGCCAGGTGTTATGCGCTAAAAGGATCCATATGTCAATCTCTTGCATGTGTTCTTTTAATAGCGCTAACTTTTGCATTTTTGGGACTATTGACATACTTTTTTTGCACTTCATATAGACTGAAGCTCTAGAGCTAAATGAATGGAATCTATTATCTTATAGAGGTAGAACCTGAACTAGATGACACGGATCCTGTGCCTACAGTATCACTGTATTGTCATAGTATGGCTGTTTGCACACCTTCAATCTAATTATGAAATAATTAATTTACATACAAATGTGTGATAATTTCATAATACTTATGTGCTTATTTTAGGGCCTTTTCTATTAAATAATTTGTCTCCAAGCTTGAGCTTGGCTTTTGATCTGTACAATTACAAATGTACCTTATAAAAATGGCTGTCCACATAAATGTCACCATATGTGTTTAGTTAACCCAAAGCATTGGTTGAGTCTTGTTTCTGAAAAACCAAATTAAGTTTGTGGGTTTATTTTAAGCGCTTAATGTCTAAATTTGTAGGTTCAGTCGGAAATGATGTTGCCAACATGATCAAGCTATTTGAATCCTGCTATGAATATATGGTCGAAGAAGAATGTTTAGTGCAGACTAAAATAGCTACGGTAAGTACAGTAGGTATCTGCATACCCATTGCCATGTGCTGTTCCCTGAAAAAAATTTCTCCACATGGGATAACAGCAGCTGTTTCCTGTGCAAACTTTTATGATTGCAACTGGCTTGCCAAATACTTGTGATGGAGAGATATGTGCAGGATGACTGGACCGACAACACTGATAACATCTTTGTTGCACAGTACAAATATTTATGGAGTTTCTATGAGAAAATATTTTCCATGTGTAAGACTTTGTCCTATTTATACTGCAATAATAGATATGTAATATTTAATAATATTCTTTAACTCCAGTTCTTTTAAATAGGATTGTTTTGTTACGTTGCCCTGTGTGGCATAAATAACATGAATATGTATAGTTTTTATGCTTCATAATACTTTGACCCTCAAATCTGTTTTTTATGTTAAGACATTTTTTGGGTCTCTACTTAATTTTTGTTATTTGGTGTATGTACACATTCTGTAGATTGTTTGTTAGACAAGATGGAATTGTTGTCCATACTATTTTTGGGTATTTTCTATGGAAAAACTTTATTCCTGGAAAACTGTTGGAGACTATAGCTGAAATGTCCAGCAGGTCCGTTTTCCCCCCAGAGATTATCTTTTATAAGGGTTTTTTTAAAGGGTATGTTCCAAGTGACATTTTACTTTTTTTGTGTTTAATAATTCTCTTGATTGACAAGCAGCTTTGGGGGCTTTTGTAATGCTCTCTTGAATGCCATGGCAAAAGTTGGCACATTCTTATTGCAGTGCACTCCTTACCATCATAAGCTTATGTTAGTATTGAAAACACCATCTTATGGGTTAAGCTGCTGCAATCAGTATTGACATTGACAGGTGATTAGGCTTTACTGGGCATAACTTCTTTCACCTGATGGTAGATGATTATTACTTGCCTCCTGGTCCCATGTGTACTAAGAGTTATTTCTTATAACTTTGCATGGCTGCATTTCTGTAAAAAATTAAGTTTATTACATATGCAAATTAGCCTGTGATAACATAGTTTATTCACTCTTCGGGGTGGCTGGCACCGCCCAGAGAGCATTCTGAGAGACGGTGACATCACCGATTCTCTTTTCAAATCTTGCGCTGGGAAGAAAGTCGCAGCCCAGCACAGGGAATGTGAAAATCTTGCGGATGTGCAAGGGTAACACATGCGCTGCCGGATTTCTTATTTTTCACAGGAATGTGGCCATGTGGTTCACACGGGAAGAAGGTAAGTAATAATCATCTACCATCAGGTAATTTTTAATGAAATGTCCACAACAGAGCCTTCCCTCCTCTAATGAAATGTCCACAGCAGAGCCCCCTTCATTAATGAAATGTCCACAGCAGAGCCCCCTTCATTAATGAAATGTCCACAGCAGAGCCCCCATCATTAATGAAATGTCCACAGCCGAGTCCCCACCAAGAAACATAAACTATGATAATTACTATTAAGCAGAAGCAACCCTTTTCTGTTTTTTTGTTTCCGCTTTTTAATCCTTTTCCTGTAAAGGAGCCATACATTTTTTGTAAGTTTACAGAGCAGTGTGAGAACTTAAAGGGGTATTCCCACGAAGACAAGTTTCTTATATGTCCTTGTCACTGTTAACAACAATTCACTGTTATTAACAAAAATGCAGCAATTTACAGATACAAGTCTAACCTGTCTCTATCAGTCCTGGTGTACACAATTTCAGTTGGACCTGGACACAACCCTGTAACTTCTGACTTGGGGTCGGGCCGCCATCTCGGATGAAATCGTGCAGATCAGATTTCTGTCTCTCTCTGCTCTGCACCTTTAGTCCCGTGCCCTGCACGGAGCTCAGAGACACTCACATCCTGCCAGGAGATCGTGAGCAGAATGAGAGGCTGCAAACTGCAAGCAGAAAAGTGATCCGGGGGAAGGAGGAGGCAGGCACATGTCTATGAGATGTAGGAGAGCTCACTGTGTAACCATGTAAAAGTCTGTCAGCCTTTGTGTAATCTCATGTATCTCTGATCTTTCTCATCTTTCTCTATGTGTCTGTGTGTGAGTACAATGTCAGAATCCAGATGAAAGTGTATATACATCTGTACCCTGTTAATGTAACCGCTTTGTCAGCCAACAAAACTAGATGGGTCATAATGTGTCTGCTTAGAGAGGCCCCATCCATATCCTTGGATTGTGCAGTGAGCAGCAGGGAGAGATAGGAGCTAAAACAGCAATAGCACTGAGTAAAATTGTAAAGCAAGGGGTTAAAATGATCTTTATTGTGGTAACATCACTCGGGGATAGAATTTTCTTTTGTGGGAAAACCCCTTTAATGTAAAAGTAATATCGATTGTTTTGGAAGTAATATGGCAACTGGCAAAGAAGCTCCCTATAACTCCCAGCATGCACATCAGTCATAGAAAATATTCATAGAAGTAAGTTTTCAAAAAGAACTTTACTGCCTGGCATGTTCTTTACATGGCTCATTTGTAGGTAAAATTGTCCTTCCTAGTGGCTTCATTTAAAATCCTGTACAAAATACACACTGTATGAAAAGAGCCAGAAATCATGTATTACTAAAAACACTCATGATACTGTACACAAAACATCCTAGCCTGCACATAACCATAGGTGACACCCTCTTTTGTTTGGCCATCATGGTGACTTGGCCCTGTCATTCTTGGTCCCCAGAATTGCATCTCTTAAAATCTTAGTCCCCAGCATGGTTCTCCTCTCTCAGTATGGTGGTTCTTCATATAGTTGGTCCCCAGAATTGTATCTCTGTAATTTCTGATCCCCACATGGTTCCACTATTTTTTCTGGACCCAGCATGACTTTCCTTGCAATCTTCTACAAGGACACAAATCTCTCTCTCTTTATAATGCAATTTTGATTTAAAATATACATTTTTGTAAAAAACACATTAAAAATGATGCAAAAAATATGCCCAAACAAAAAATGTCACACCACCTAAATGTGAAATATGAATATCTTGACCAACAGATAACAGCTTGTACCAGCTTCATGCAGCAATATGACAACATAAATTATAGGTGTCAAGAAGAGATCCTTTCAGATGACATCAGAACCATGATTCTAGTATGAGGACATATGAGAGAGAGTCCTTGGCAAGGAAAGGATTAATGGAAAAGAATCTGTGACTGAAAATCGGCATTGTAGGGACTTGATCCTCTGGTCTTGGGGTGGTCTTTTGGATTTCATTTGAGTGGGAAATATAAGGAACATTCACCAAATCTGTCAGCTATGCCCGTGAACATTATGGACCCACTTTTGTGCTCAACTAAACTAAACAATTGGGCAGTTAAGCCCTGCTGCCTTGCTGTTTGCTTGCTTGGCATTGTAGGCGTATATGTTTGATGTTGCATATGTGTTGCTCTATACAACAGCCTGCCCTGAAGCCTTCATTAATGCTTTCTTTTGACTGGAAGAATTCTAGCAAATGTTTCCTTTGTGATGAAGCAGTCTTCACAATAAAACCTCCTAAATAGATGTATTTTAAGTAATATAGAAATAGGAAGAACCAGCGCTTCAGACGTTCGTGGATGTAAAAAATTATCTTGATTCTTTATTCATATCTCTTAAAAGCATAAATGACGGCAGACAGCACAACACAATGGAAACCCAGGGAATTCCAACGCGTTTCGCTCAATAGAGCTTAGTCATGGATACACACACAGTGAATTCTAACTTCTATTTGAAGATCGCGCCACCTTCATGGCGTGTGACGTCACGGGCACGTGACCGCATCACGAGACCAAACTACGGTCACATGACCGGTCACCTGACCGGGACGGCCCCGAAACCAGCGAAGGGAAGCGCTTACATTAAAACCATAATTTCATGGCTAAAAAACATTCTAAAGAGAGATTCAGGGAAAGAACAACGTAACCCCAGGTAAGTTTGGCTAGGTAAACCGCAGAACACATTAGAAGACAGGAACCGGGAACCACTTCCTATCCCCGAAAAGAGAGAGAAGAGAACCTCCAAAATTTTACAAATAAGAGTAAGATGAAATTACTCATATTAGGGTAAAATCGGGAATATTTATAATCCATCACTATATTCAAAGCGGGAAAAAAAATGGGGTGCAAGCACAAGAGATTCAGTGACTTCTACAGGGCAATAAACATTATTGAATGTATGTTAGGAGTGTAAACATAAACCCATAGTTAAGAGAATAACAAGTTTTCTCTATGGAGTACTTGTGTTTACCATGTTAGGGAATTTTAATAACATAAAATTAGATCTTGTCTGTAATTCAGACCTAGAGGTTGTGTGGTCTTTAACACAAACATCCAATAGGTTTCCCTATTCATCAATTTCTTTTTGTAATCCCCACCCCTAGTTGGTTTTGTCACTTTTTCTATACCAACCCATTTAAAGGAGCGTGTATCCCCCAGATGGGTATCCCGAAAGTGCCTGGAGGCAGCGGAAATGTTAGTCAGGTTGGTGTTTCTAATATCCGAAAGGTGTTTTCTAATTCTAACTTTAAGTGGATTAGTTGTACATCCTACGTATTGTTTTTTGCAGGAGATACACGTAATGAGATACACCACATAAGAAGTGTTACAATTAATAAAAGATTGGATCTCATAATCTACATTAGTCACACATGATGAGAACTGGTTCACTGTAAGGATAAAGCCACATGTTAGACAACGTGTATGACCACATTTGTGGTTCCCCGTGTGGTGTAGCCAAGAATATTTGTTCGTGTTTCCATCTGTGTAGGTGAACAGACTCGGCGATACCATAGATCCTATTGTTGGGGCCTTCTTTGAAATGAACCTTACTCCCTGCTTAAGGCATATCTTTAAATCATTGTCTTGTTCTAAAATAGGTAAGTATTTGTTGATTACTTTCTTGACTAAATGGAACTGGTCACTATAAGTCGTAACGAATGAGATGGGATTCGTATCTCTCCTCTGTGTGTTATCTCGCTGCTTATCTTCTAAAAGGATTGACCTCTGTATTTTATTGATTTTACCCTTAGCTGAAGCTAAACTCTTTTGCTTGTACCCCCTTCTTCTGAGCCTCTGTTCCCAGTCTGTAAGATGTTGTTTAAAAATACCGTCTGTGGAGCTATTTCTACGGATACGAGTTAGTTCCCCGAAGGGAATGTTGTCCACCACATGCCTAGGGTGGCATGATGTGGACAGCAAAATCGTGTTCCCTGATACTCAAGCTATCAGAAACAGCTTTTACGAAGATTGTTAAACCCTTGAGATCTTCATAGTAATTGAATCAAAATGGAGGTGAAATTAAGAATGGTCATATTGTTCCCTTATACGTTCATTTAGCCCTAAAATTTACACATTTCCAAAATATAAAAAGAGAAAACCCACCATACAATTTGTTCTGCAATTTCTCCTGAGTACAAAGACCCCCCACATGTGGCTGTTACTTGTTTTATGGGGGCACAGCGAGGTGCAGAAGGGAAGGAGGGCCCTGCAGCTGCCAGGATTTTAGTTTCCTCATTGCCCCCTTTTGAAGGCTATAAAATTTTCGCTTTTTCGTTATTGGGGCCATGTGATGCCATTTTTTTTGCGGGATGAGATGCTTTTTCCATTGTTACCATTTTGGGGTTGGTATCACCTAATGTTGAAAATTTAGGAACTTTTTTTGAGGGCAAGAGTAGAAAAGCATCAATTCTGTACTGGATTTTTTACTTTTTTTTTTTTTTTTGGTGTTCACCGTATAGACTAATAATCATTTTATCTTTATTCTATGGGTTGATACGATTACGGGGATACCAGACATGAATATATTTTCTTACGTTTTACTAAATTTGTCAAACAAAACCCTAATGTGGGGGAAAATCTATCATTTATGTATTGCTGACTTCCAAGTGGCATAACATTGTTACTTTTTTGGCTACGGAGCTGGTTGATGGCTTGTTTTTTGCGGGACATGTTGTACTTTGCACCAGTATCATGTCTGAGTACATATGGTTTTTTGATCACATTTTATAGCATTTTTTGTGGGATTGAAAAGGTAAAAATCATAATTTTTGGAGGGTTTATAACAGTTTTTTTTACAGCGTTTATCGTGGGGGTTCAATAATGATTTACTTTTATTCTACGGGTTGTTACGGACGCGGTGATACTATATATGTGGGGTTTGTGTTATGATTTAGACGTGGGAAAGACCCCCCAGATGCATGTTAGATGCCGCGGTCGCGCTGACCGCGGCATTTTTGTGATTATGACTTAATTTTTTTATGAATAACTTTTTTTTTTTTTTATACTTTTTTCCCTTTTATAAATTAATACCATGGGACATGAACAAGCAATCATCTGATTGCTTCTTCATGATAATATTCTGCAATACTGATGTATTGCAGAATATTATCAGTGTCAGCCTATACACTTGCATAGGCTGGCACTGTGCCAGTAAGATGACGTCAAGTAACTCTGGGTTCCAGATCGGTTCGGGGGGGCGATCGTGGGGGAAAGACCCCCCAGATGCATGTTAGATGCCGCGGTCGCGCTGACCGCGGCATTTAACGGGTTAAGCACCTGCGATCGGTGTTGTTTCGGAGTTGTTACACTGGGGTGCCGGCTATCAGCACCGGCACCCCGTCTTTCCTGATGCTGGTTCGGCTCAGATCTTGAGCCAAACCGGTATCAGCTCAGCGTCCGATATATCGGACGCTGAGCGCTAAGTCACTGAGCTCAGCGTCCGATATATCGGACGCTGAGCGTTAAGAGGTTAATGCTTCCCATTATTTCTATGTTCCATATTGGCCTCCTATTGACAGGTCCTAAGCTTGGTTAACCCCTTAAGTACGCAGCGTTTTATCGCTCTTTTCTCGCTCTCCACTATTCAAAAATCCATTAGCAGCTGATGCCGTTCGCTCAAGATCTGAGCCAACCAAGCATTCGGAAAGACGGTGGTTGCCGGTGGAATTGATAGCAGGCACCCCAGGGTAAACCCGCGATCGGAGTTGTTACCGATCGCGGGTGCTTAACCCGTAAATGCCGCGGTCAGCGCGCCATCTAACATGCATCGGGGGGTCTTCCTAACAAAGATCGGCACAAGTTCCAGAACCGTGTTGGGGGGGGGCGCCGATCGTTGCTTATAGCAACATCTGGTGGTCCGATATCGGACCCCAGAGTACTTGCAAGAATTGCCGGTAAGATGGCGTCTGTGACGTCATCTTACTGGGCACAGTGCCAGCCTATGCAAGTGTATAGGCTGACACTGATAATATTCTGCCAACATCAGTTATGCAGAATATTATCATGAACAAGCAATCAGATGATTGCTTGTTCAGTCCCATGGTTATAAAAGTGAAAAAGTTAAAAAAAAAAAGTTATTCATAAAAAAATTAAGTCATAAATCACTAAAAATGCCCAAATCCCCAAAACATATAAAGAGACACATAACTCAAAAAAACGTCTAAATCATAACACAAACCAACCACATATATAGTATCACCGCGTCCGTAACAAACACGTAGAACAAAAGTGAAAAACATATGGAACCCCCACGATAAAGCCGTAAAAAAAAACTGTTATAAACCTCCAAAAATATAGGATTTTACCTCTTTCAATCCCACAAAAAATGCATAAAATGTGATCAAAAAAACATATGTACTCCGACATGATACTGGTGCAAAGTACAAACATGCCCGCAAAAAAAACAAGCCATCAACCAGTCCGTAGCAAAAAAAGTAACAATGTTATGCCACTTGGTGGAAGCCAGCAATACATAAATGATAGATTTTCCCACATTAGGGTTTTGTTTGACAAAAAATTATGTAAAACGTAAGAAAATATATTCATGTCTGGTATCCCCGTTACTCGTATCAACCCATAGAATAAAGATAACATGATTATTAAGTCTATACGGTTGAACACAAAAAAAAAAAAGTAAAAAATCCAGTACAGAATGAGTGCCTTTCTACTCTGTGCCCTCAAAAAAGTCCTAAATTTTAACATGTAGGTGATACCAACCCAAAATGGTAACAATGGAAAAAGCATCTCTCCCGCAAAAAAAAAATGGCATCACATAGGCCCCAATTTAACGAAAAAAAAAAGCGAAATTATAGCCTTCAAAAGGGGCAATGAGGGAAATAAAAATCCATGGCAGCTGCAGGGCCCCATTCCCTTCTGCACCTCGCTGTGCCCATAAAACAGGAAGAGTAACAGCCACAGTGTGGGGGGTCTTTTGGTACTCATGATGAAATTGCAGAAACAATTGTATGGGGTTTTTCTTTTTAGTATTCTTGGAAATGTGTAAATTTTAGGCATAAATGAACGTATAAGGGATCCATATGACCATTCTTAACCGCTTCCACCTCAATTTGGATGTCAATTATATGAAGATCTCAGGTTTCGAACATTTCGTAAAAGGTGTTTATGGAGATGACCGAGGATAGCGGTTTGTGTTCTGTTTTATGCCGAAAAAAGGCTGTGGGTTTTTTTTTTTCTTTTTTTCATAATAAAGCACAGATCAGTCCTGTTTTTGGACAGGAAACAGCAGGGGCAGCATGCATGGATGCCTCTGAGGCTGCCTAATCGCACCATTATGCCAAAATTATGGGCAACAGCATGGCCATGACAGAGTGACAGAATGAAGCTAGATAGCATCTAAAACATGCAATAATTGACCCTGACACTATAGGGGACGGCATGCAGAGGCAGCGGCAGCAGGCTAGAGAGTGGCATGGCGACATACCCTAAATGGACTCAGGCTTCAAACCAATGGGTGGCAGAGAGGAACCAAAGGAGGTGAGCAAGAAGCGCTCAAATAATATCGGTACATGATAAAAGTTTGCCAGTATATTTTGTGGATTACACAGCAGGGTGGCGACAAAGTTAACATGGAAGCCATGAAAACAACCCCAAATTCTGCCTGACACAGCTCGTTTGATAAGGGGACCATGTATGCTTACAGTTCATGCCAGTCGCTGCACTGGCTGCCAGTCTCCTTTCGAATACAGTTTAAAATAATAACCCTCATCCATAAAGCTCTGTATAATGCTGAGCGTCCGATATATCGGACGCTGAGCGTTAAGAGGTTAAAAGTGTGATGCAAGCAGTTTTATGTGGAAACATGAGGCTCTTACTGTGTTATGGCTTTACAATACTAGTAATTCTATAAAGTAATGTCATGGAGAAGGAAAAGAAATAGCTGGAGTGTTTCTAAGGAGGCTTCGGGAAACCAATCCACTAGAATCTTTCTGCTGCCCCCTCCCTGCCAAAAGTCATGTACCGATGCATAGAGAACTGTGTTGGGCCAGTGTATGAATATAAAAGAAAGATTTCTCCAGCATCCCAGTATGTTTTCATATATTTAATCATTATGAAATAAAGTGGATTTTATCTTCAAGTTTTACCTGGATGAAATCTTTCTTTCTTTCTTTCTTTGGAACTGCCTAGGGTAAGTTTGTCCTTCCTTGGGTTGTTTTATTCCTGTAATAGCAGAAATGTGCTCTACATTTTGCATTTGCCTCATGTGAATCAGAATGAGAGGCTGGAAGAGGTGCATCATTTCAAACATTCCTATCCCTGGGTCTATAGCAGCTAGAATCATGGGGTTGTAAAAATCTGAATTTAATTTTACAAAATGCACAATTTGCATGGATGGACTGACAACCAACAGGCACTGTTTTATGTGCCACAATGTGTTTCTTTTCAGAACTCCATCTGGTATACCTTTTTTATAATATTTAATTTGTCTCTTAATATCTTATGCAATCTAGGAAGTATTTAATTATATCTCAGACTCCATTGTATATTTGCTATCATAGCTTGTTTGTTTTGGCTAGCCTGCATCATACGTCGTCTTCTCTCCCTCCTGCTGTACTGCTTCCATTACCTGTCTTCCCTGCTGAGCCAGGAAGATGAGTGGAACCAGCCTCTGACAGCATGGAAGCGGGATCGATCTGCATCGTTTTTTTGGGAATGTTAGTCTGGTTGATTGTTGGACTGTACTTCATTACTTGCCTGGCTCTTCTCTATTCTCTGTGCTGTATGACAAGTAACAAAACCGAGAGGCTGCACTCCACACAGCTTTCTGATAGTATTATTAATGAAACAGAACTGGAATGAACATCTTACTCCAACAAACCTCATCTCAATGCTAAAAACTTACAAAAAACAGGAAAAGGGTGCAACTAAGTAAGTAATTGTGATCCCAGTAATTGGCCAGTTTTAAAGGTTTAATAACTACAACGTTATGTAGAATACTTTTTTAATTAACATTTATATTTGATTAGAGTTCTTTGTATAGAAGACTGTAAAATTCTGTATGTAAATGTATAATTCAGGTAATTTGTGAGTATGAATTTCAGACCGGAGATATTATCATGCTTGCAGCTTAGGTGTTGCCATTACCTTTATTGTTAATATATGATGAGCCTATATAATTGTCGTACTCAATTAGGTTCCGATATAACTTCAATACAGAATGAGCATGTACAAGTATGCATTCAGTGGAGAGGGCCCAAAATGCTGATGCCAGACTCCTCTGGCAGCGACTCATATCCAGGGGAAGAAAAAACAATTGATGTTAAAATACTGCATGCAGAATCCTCCTTTCCCCAACTCTATCTGTCGGGAAGGTGGGGTACCCCCATTAACAACATTTAGTCGCACTGTAATCTGAGGTTTCACCGATGTTTTTATCTAATATGTTTGTTAACTAATTCATAGTCCTATTAAATATCCTTTATCTAATATGTTTGTTAACTAATTCATAGTCCTATTAAATATCCAAATTGTATTTGTTTAAAATTAGTGATATTTAGGTTATACACTATTGCCTTACCCCTGTTGGAGTGTCTCGTGTCGTGCCGGTCCCAAGTTGTTCCCGACCTTCAATTTAAGGTTTTTCGTGGATAACCACACTTTATCCCCCACCACAAACGTATCGGAGTTAGTGCGCCTACTTTCAGTTTGTTGGACCATAGAATTTTGTGCCCTCTGAATATTCCCCCGAACCTGTGACCAGAGTGAGCGCAACTTGGATGTAATAGCTTCCGCTCGAGGAATATTAGAGACAGGCACAGATGAAAAAGAGAAACGAGGATGAAAACCATAATTGCAGAAAAACGGAGATACCTGTGTGGACGAACTACTGTGGTTATTAATAGCAAATTCTGCCAACGGAAGGAATTTCACCCACTGGTCCTGACTGTCCAAAACAAAGAGTCGCAGATATTGAATCATCTCCTGATTCATTCTCTCGGACTGACCATTAGACTCAGGGTGAAACGCCGACGAGAACGATAAATTAACTTCCAGTCTAGAACAAAATGCTCGCCAAAATTTGGAAACAAATTGTACGCCCCTATCTGACACAATATCATCTGGTATACCATGGAGGCGTACAATATTCTGTATAAACAATTCAGCTAATTCTTCAGCTGAAGGTAACTTTTTTAATGGAACAAAGTGTCCCATTTTAGAGAAACGGTCCACTACTACCCAAACCACTGTACAGCCTTGAGACGCTGGCAGATCAGTGACAAAGTCCATAGACACTTTAGACCACGGCCTGGTGGGAACTGGAAGCGGAAGAAGAGGCCCCTCAGGACGTCTCCTGGGAGTCTTTCCTCGCGCACAGACCTGACAGGCTTGGACAAATGCGTGCACATCCTTAGTCATGTGAGGCCACCAGTAACTTCTCTTCAAGAGATCCAAGGTACTCCGCATTCCCGGATGACCTGCCAAAACCGAGCAATGCGTCTCCTCCAACACTCTCAAACGACAAGAAAGAGGAACAAATAATTTGCCTTCCGGAAGGTCTTTAGGTGCAGATCTTTGTCCTGCTAAAATTTGAGAGGAGAGGTGGGAGGAGACAGCTGCCAGCACAACCCCTGGAGACAAAATATTACTGTCAGTAGCCTCTGGAAGCTCAGGAGTCCCGAAGCTACGGGACAAGGCATCAGCCTTCACATTTTTTGACCCAGGTCGGTAAGTGACCACAAAATTGAAGCGAGAGAAAAACAAGGCCCACCTAGCCTGACGTGAGTTCAAACGTTTAGCAGTATCCAAATATACTAAGTTCTTATGATCCGTGAGCACAGTGATCGGATGAAGAGCTCCCTCCAAAAAGTGTCGCCAGACTTCAAATGCCCACTTAATGGCAAGGAGCTCTCCATTACCAATATCATAATTCCTCTCACAAGAGGAAAACTTTCTAGAGAAATATGCACAGGGCCTAAGTCTGGTGAGAGTGGAGGACCCCTGAGACAACACTGCACCAACTCCTACCTCGGAGGCATCCACCTCCACAACAAACGGTAGAGAGAGGTCAGGTTGAACCAAGACTGGGGCTGACGAGAATGCCGCTTTTAAAGTTTCAAACGCTGAGCAAGCGGCAGGGGACCAATTGTTCGGATCAGCACCCTTACGGGTTAGATCCGTGAGGGGTTTGGTGATCACAGAAAAGTTCTTTATAAAGTTCCGATAATAGTTAGCGAAACCTAAAAAACGTTGTAGGGCCTTAAGATTGGTAGGCCGAACCCAGTCCGTGAGCGCCTGAACCTTACTCGGATCCATCTGTACATCAGAGGGAGTCACAACATAACCTAAGAAGGAAACCTTCTGGACGCAAAAAACACACTTTTCCAGCTTAGCGAAGAGGTGGTTTTTGCGCAACCTGGTAAGTACTTGGCGGAGGTGTTGCTGGTGAGAAACCATATCAGGAGAGAAAATCAAAATATCGTCTAGATAAACCACCATAAACACACCGATGTAATCATGAAAGATGGAGGGCCAGTGTTTCTGTTAGGATTGGGTACACAAAAGACAGGGGATAGTGTGCCCTGAGCTTGCCCCAGCCTCTGTCCCTTCCTATAGCCCCCCCACGCTAAACCGTGGGGCGACTACTTGAAGACTTGGAATACACTGGTTTAAGTGGGGGAAGGGAAATACAAACAGACTGACGAACATAAAACACAAAAGAATCGTAAACTAGCCGGAGTCACAACGAGAGGGTACGTCAATAGCAAAGTCAGTAAGCAAATAGTCAATGTCAAAAACTAGCCGAGGTAACAACAATACAGATACAGAGCAATACAACCTAGTGCAGCAAGCAAGTGGAGAAAGAGATTTCAAACACTGGCACAGGTGACTAGTGAAGCTGCAATTTATGCAGCCAGAACTCCACCTCCAGAACCTGATAGGAGCTGGACAGCATCTGGGAATTAACCCCTCACGGTGCAGAACAACAGGCACCAAGCAGAGGTTCAAAGTCCCAGCCACTCCTAGACAGCGCGAGATCTTAGCAGCCGCTGCCCAGGACGAGAGGTGGAGTTTGCGCGGACACGCGCCGGGCTTCGGAGAACGCTGTTGGCACCGCCAGAAGTCCCAGCATTCTCCCTAGCGAACCTGACAGATCCCTTTATTGAAGATGCAACAACAATTGGTGATGGTGATTAATTCTTCCTTGGACAGCCATAACTACGCTTTGTACTATATCTAGCTGTTATCGTGAGAGCCACTGTGCTATTGTTAAGCATGTGCCGTGCATCTGGTCACATTTATGAATTATATTAGCTGGCAATATTTCTGTGATTTTTTTTTTTTTCTGTGAACCTCACAGCTCTAAAAGAAATACAATTAGAGAGATCTATGCTCACTCCCCTTACAGAGAGATAAAGATATCTGCGGTGCCCCTTACAGATTAAGGTCCTTTCACGCAAACATTCAAGGGACCAATATCCATCCGTGCCCGGCGCCATAGACAACTATGGCGCCAGAGCACAGTACAGTGAGCACACGTGTGTCATTGTACCATATACGGCAGCTTGCTCTATCGGCTGCACTACTCCCTAATGAGAGGGGAGGAGTGAGCAACTCTCCTCCCTACACCGCATGGCTTTATGCTCACCCCGGCTAAGGCTTGGGCAAGCACACATTTGTGTGAAAGAAGCCATATACTGTGCCATATACATCCTCAATTGAGCATGTTGTATATACTTTGCCAAAGATATAATGGTAAAGTGCAGTCCTGTGTTTGCAGCTTTATCTTCATTAAACTTTTAATATTTTCAAACTATTACAGAATTTTGATAAAATATGCTTGGCTATATTTCTAATACTGAAATATTAATAAATACAGTAAAAAAAGAATCCATTCTTCTGGTTGACAAAAGTTTTTTAATTACACTTAAGATTATCTATTCTCTGCTTTATTGCATCCTGAGACAGTAAGTTTTACTTGCATTAGAATAAAGTCCAGAAAGTGGTGCACTGCTGAAAAACCTACATGGAATGCCAATGATTTGATCTAAAGCCAGCATAATTGTGAATGCAGCTATTGTGAAACTGGACTGGAAGCGGAAGTAATAAAAGCCATTGTAGCTAAGCCTAATTTAGCTTGTATCAATATATAAAACAGTGTCTTTACAAGAAATGTATGTTATAGATATTTACACAGCAGGGAGGAGTAGTCTAGGAACAGCTGGGGAGCCTGAGGTTGTGTACGGATCCTACATTCTTTAATCTGCCAAGCTTTATGTGATCATGCCAAAAAGATGTATCCATGTTACTTCCTCCTGTTACAAAGCAACTGACCCATTGAGTCTCTTTTTACCATCATGACCAAGATGCCAGCTGGCAGTCAACAGTCTAGTTAACCTAGGTTTCTTTCAGAGCTCACCCTAGTAACGTATGACAGCTAAATGTTGACAAATGAATATTTCCAGATAAATGTTTTATACTTTTTAATATTTGTGCCTCAGTAAACTAATATTTGAGTATTTTACAGTATACCTATGGTGCTGTGTAGCTAAAACGTGCTTGTCTTCTTGACTATTCATGTTCCATTACTTTCTTTCCAGTTGGACATGCCAGTTGAGCACATAGCTGCTAATCTTGATGCCCTTGTAAAGGATGTTTGCAAACACAAGCCATTAAGCTTTGGTGAGTATTTAATCTTTTTTGTTTTGAGTTTAAATTTGCTTAATGTTAGAAGAAAAAGAAAAATCAATACCCAGTGGAAAGATAGTCCTTAAAGGAAACCTACCACTACAGATCTACCTATTAAGGTAGATGCGGTGGTAGGTGCATCTAACGTATGCACCTTTCTATGGCTAGTCCTTTACTCCCCTCTATCTTTTCTAATCTTTAAACAGGGTAATATGCAAATTTCCTAAAGAGGCTACCAGGGTGTGGAGTAGCCGGAGCAGAGGCTACACAGCGCGGCTACTCCACGCCCCAGTAGCCTCTTTGATCCTCCTACCCAGACATCTTCAGCGCACGCCCCAGTAGCCTCTTTGATCCTCCTACCCAGACATCTTCAGCGCACAGCTACAAGGAGCAGTGTGCACTTGTCCATGAAGCCAGAGTTCTGCGATTGCGCAATCTCGGCTCCGGAGCAACTGCATATGCACAGAACTCTGGCTTCTGAGCTGAAGATGTCTTGGTAGGAGGATCAAAGAGGCTCCTGGGGCGTGAGATAGCCACGCTGTGTAGCCTCTACTCTGGCTACTCCTCGCCCCAGTAGCCTCTTTAGAAAATTTGCATATTACCCTGAATAAAGCTTAGAAAAGATAGAGGGGAGTAAAGGATTAGCCCTAAAAACGTCTTACATATGTTAGATGCACCTACCACTATTTCTACCTTAATAGGTAGATTCATAGTGATAGGTTTCCTTTAACACTGTTTTAAATGGAAATAAAGGGTTTAGCTGGGAGATGGGTTTTTAGAGTCAATAAACATTTATTGAAACAAAACATACAATAGACATATCATTCATAATCAGGAAGCAGTTGCACAATGATCAATACACTTGGCCTGTGCTTCAGAATTAGGATGAATTACCGATCAGGTTTATAACCAGGTAATTAAGGCATTTAGCAGATCACATGGGTAGATGGGTTTTTAGAGGGAGAGGAAATGACCATGAGACACGGACACCACACATGAATCGTCTGCTGCAGACACTTGTACATTGACGATAACTATGTGCCTTCTCCACAGTCATCCCATTAACAATCCTTACCACAGCAATACCACCTTTATTATTATTATTATTTTTTTTTTATATATTGCTTTTTTTTGTGGTAAAACAAAACTAAATATTCATAAGATTGTAAGACTCTATACTGTTCTTTGTAGTTGCTCTTTGCTTATGCATAATAAATTGCTTGTGTGGTAATGTTAGCACGTGTTAATGTATGTTGATAAAATTGAGGATCTAGCAGAACGGGTTTTCTTATAGTCTATAAATGCTAGACATGATCTTTCTGTAGGTGTCCTTACTGGTAAAAGCATCTGTGATAAACCTTCAAATTTACTTGGTTACTAAAAGATCTTTTGTTTTCCCAGGTCCATTTGTGGAAAAGGCTGTACTCAGAAGTGCTACAAGCGAAGCTCTTTACATCGATTGCCAGAAATTCTTCCCACAAGTGGTTGAAAACATTGATGAGGAATAAAGAGACAAGTAAAAGGATGATTTGTCCTGCACTGACCTAATATGGGGTGGCACATGGCAAGCCTTTAAGCCAGAGGCATTTCTGTGTGTCATATGTCATGACAAGACTTTCAGCTTAATGAACTCTTGTAATTAAAGAGAAATGGGCGGGAAGAGTACCATTTGTATGGAGATGGGAGCAGAACTCTATACTTGTTTTGTAATAAATGAAATTTCCAAATATTCCTTGTCATATACTTCTTATTGTATTGATGTTAATGAGCATATAAATCACAACAACCTAATTACGGACTATAACTTATTCAATTAACAAAAACCTGTTCGGTTTGGCTAATGACCTAATCATTCAATGAAAGCATATGTGTTATTTTAATTGAATTTGCAGCAAACTCCCACTGGTAACACCCACGAACGGCACTAGCACTGATCATAAAGCCATACCTCAGGTCATCTGTATGCAGACAGTCCCTGAGTTATGGTCCCTATATGCAAGATGTGTTCTGTAGGTTTGTTCTGAATTTGTATGAAAGTCAGAACAGGTATACTTTGTTGTTTAACTTTTGTTTGATAACGCTAGGCGATGCTTCACAACACGTTTTGTGTATGCCCTCTGCGTATATATATGGCAGGAAGGCTCCCAACATATATGCTTAGCATATACATAGACATGTACTGGGAGACCGAGGGTTAGTTTTTGCACAATGGTAATGTCTGGAGTGGGAACACTCCCTAACAAAGACAGGGGCAGATAGGTTTTTTTTCTCCAGTTCTTATTTTTCAAGGGAAAGGGGTTTCTTCTGATTTTGATGGCAAGATATTCAATTTCAGATGTTGTTGCGTGTATGTTCAGCCCCATATTTTCCCATTCAGTTGTCAAGAATCATTTGCCTAATTCTAGAACTTTCCTAATAGAGTAAAAATGCCAGATAGGTGCTTTAAGAGGTCTGACAAGAAAACAATGACATAATCTGTGAACAGCGCCATTTTACATATTGTTTTTATAACTTGTCTACCAAATTATAGAATGAAAAAAAATTTACTAACGTAAACCTAAATCTAGCAAATATAAGCATCAGAGGTCTTAAAAAAACACAGTAAAAATTGCTAATGGGGTTACCCTCCCCCCTAACCTTGACCACTGCCATTACTGCAACCCAATAGGTAAAGTGGTATAGATATAGGATGAAAACCCATTTTTAAATTTAATGTTCCCTCTTCCCCTTCCAGCCCCCTCACTTTGCTGGGTGCACCCCCTGCTTATTACCTGGATTTGACAGATGCTGATTATTAACCCCATCCCCCTTTATTAAACATTTCCCCACGGCACACACTTTTAATATATACTGTGCGACAGGGAAAGTCGTTGAGGGCCAATACGTTTCTAGATATTTATCCTGTGTGTTAGGCTCCAGGAAATATGTGTAGTGGAAAGCAGAGATTTTCCGAGGCTGGCTTCTTGTAAAAGCCAGAATAAAGAGTTCCTGGAATGGGAAAAGAAAGGGTGGGTTTCCCAATCCTTGGTTTATCTTGGTTTTTGGACTATATGTTTGTGCAATTAGCTGCACCTACAGCAGGTACATAAAAAGTGCTGGCTGTGGGCCCTCTGTGTCTCCTGGAGCTGACCTTTATTCAGTTCATTTAAAAGTAGTTAAGGGACAAACATTGTATAATATCCAACGCGTTTCAGGCGCCAATTGCGCCCTTAATCATGGACATAAAAAGTGCTGGCTGTGGGCCCTCTGTGTCTCCTGGAGCTGACTGCTGAGCGCTGCATGTGAGAGCTGCCAACCCTGCTACAGTATAGTCAGGATTGACTGCCATCTAGTTAAAGCTCGGACAAGCAGGTTTTGTGTTCTGTTTTATGCCGAAAAAAGGCTGTGGGTTTTTTTTTTTCTTTTTTTCATAATAAAGCACAGATCAGTCCTGTTTGGTCTTCCATTTCAATCATTTTTTTTCCTCAGAGAATTATTTTCAGAACTCTATCGATCACTTTTTTTATGAGAGGCAATATCCTTCTCTATTCTTTCAACTCGATCTTCTGTGTATTCCTGTCCCTCTCTTACCTTGTTTATGTCATCCCTCAACATGAAAATATCCCACCTCACCCCCTCTATTGAGTTTTTGCATTTGTATAGACTCCAGAACCTTTAACAAATTTTCATTCTCTACATTGTCCTCAATACAACCTTCTTCTTCCTCTTGCCTTCTGATTCTTAGAGAACTTAAATAGCTTTATCAAAACCATGTCCATAGGGAACTATCCCAACAGGGAGCTTCTAGAACTTCACAACTTCTCTTACTTTATTGCTGTACAGAAGTATAATGTTTGCCCTTTCCTAAATAAATATGAAGGTATAAAAGTATAATGTTTTGCCTTTTACTACATACCAATAAGCAGATACTACCGGGGGACACTGTTACCATAGGCGATTTGGGACCCTCTGACTATCGGCTATTTAGGGCACTATTACGTTTAGCAACTGAGGACCATGTAACTATTGGCTGTTGGGGAGCACTGTTACTATTGGCTCTTGGGGGGCACTGTCAGTATTAGCAACTAGCCGCTCTGTAACTTTTGGTAATGAAGGACACAGTCACTGTGGCTATAGGCTATGAGGGGCTCTTACTTTTTACAACCCTGGGCACTATAACTTTAGGCTTTAGGGAGCTTTGTAACTATTGGCTATAATGGAGGCCATTGTTACTATTGGCAACTGGGGGCCCTGTAACTATTGGTTATGGGAGGCACTATTATTATTGGAAGCTAATGGTCCTGGCACTATAACTATTAACTACTGTGGGCGGCACTTTAACTAGTGGCTACTATGGGGGACACTGTTAGTATTGGCAACTGGGGGGATATTACTATTAGCTATTGAAAGTTTTGTAATGGCTACCAAAAGGCACTGTGACTATATTGGCTACTTCTGTAGCCAATAGTTACAGTACCCCCTGATATTATTGGCTACTATTTGATGGGCACTGTTACTATTTTGGCTATTGGTGGACATTGTTACTATTTTGACTACTGTGGTTGCACAGTGTGGGTATAACAGTAATTTAAAGAAAAAAACACTTGTCCATCAAGTTCAACCAAGGAAGGGAAGGGATTTAAGGGAAACAATTCTATATAACATAACCAATCAATGTTATTTAGGTGTAAAAAGGCATCTAAACCCTTCTGAAGCTATCTGCTGTCCCTGCTGCGACCAGAGCCTGAGGCAGGCTATTCCACAGATTGACAGTTCTCATAGTAAAAAAGCCCTGTCACCTCTGGTGATTAAACCTTGATTTATCCAAATGGAGACAGTGCCCTCTCGTCTTTTGATTTAATTTAATCTGAAACAACTTATCATCATATTTTTTGTATGGACCATTCATATATTTAAATAAATTAATGTCCCCTCGTAGTCGTCTCTATTCCAGACTAAATAAATCTAGTTGTTTTAATCTTTCCTCAGACCCTCCATACCCCTTATCATTTTTGTGGCTCTACGTTGAACCCTCTCCAGCACCAGGGAATCCTTTTTATGGACCAGAGCCCAGAACTGGACAGCATATTCCAGGTGAGGCCGAACCAATGCCTTGTACAGTGGTAATATTACATCCCTATCTCGAGAGTCCATACCACTTTTGATAGATGACAAGGTCCTACTGGCTTTAGAGGCACCTAAACCTATGGTACCCTCAGATACACAAGTCACAAAGACTTAGGGATAATACTAAATCTTGGAACTTTCCTTTTAAATATAAGAGTTTATACATCTAAATGTTTTACAATGTTTTAAAGATATTCAATGTATTTATTATGGTAAATTTCACATCCTTATTTCTTACACTGTATATGAAGGGGTTCATCATAGGAGTCACTACTGTGTAGAGGATAGATACAGTCTTGTCTGTTTCAGGTAAGTAAGCAGAGCGGGGTCGTAGATACATGAACATAATGGTCCCATAGTAGAGCGTGACAACAGTAAGGTGGGAGGTACATGTGGAAAATGTCTTTTGCCTTCCCCGAGAAGACTGGATCTTCAAGATAGTGGATATAATATGGATGTATGAAATGAGGGTTAAGAAGAAAGACATCATAACGATTATACCGGCAGAGACGTACATTGCTATTTCATTGAGTCTTGTATCTGTGCAAGATATTTGTAGAAATGGAGGTATCTCACAAAAGAAGTGGCTGATATGGTGGGACTTGCATTAGGGCAGCTGGAATGTAATAAACACATGGATAGAGGAGTTCATGAAGCACATCATCCATGAGCCTACGGCTAGTGTAACACATAACATCCTGCTCATGATGGTGCTATAGTGGAGAGGTCTACAGATGGCAGCAAATCGATCAAAAGCCATAACGGCAAGTATTATACATTCAGTAGCCCCTAAGGCCAGAGAGAAGTACATCTGAAATGCACACCCTATTAGAGAAATACTTCTATCCTTAGCAAGAGTGTTTACTAAGATTTTTGGGACTATAGTGGATGAGAAGCAGATGTCAATAAAAGAGAGATTGCTCAGGAAGAAGTACATGGGGGTCTGTAGATTTGGGTTAATTCTCACCACAATGATCAGTAGTAGATTCCCTGCCAATGTTATTATATACATCATTAAGAATATAAGAAAGCAGATGACCTGGAGGTAAGGGACATCTGATAGTCCAAGAAGGATGAACATGCTTGGTGATGATACGTTTGTGTCCATAAGGTTCACTGAATGCTAAAAAGAATATTAAAACATTTCATGTAAAATTACCCGGATTGCATTTCCCTTAGAAATTTCCCCCAGTGTCCTCTAAAACCAGAACTCCTCATATCCTTACAAAGCATTAGGATTAATGAAATGATTCAACAAGGCAATGCTCACTTACTTAATGACCCACAACAATTAACGACATGCGATATGCAACTTTGAAGCCTCTTGGTCAACTTGATGTGTGAAGAAGACTCATTTCTTGTCTTCTGGTTTGAGAGACCATACATCTCATGGATGAAGGAAATTCAATAATATGGTGGAACTGATCATTATTTACAATCACATAAATATATATCTGTACACATACATTAAAGGGGTTGTCCGAGACTTTCCACAAAAACAAAGGAGGCGGGAGGGGGCTGATGTGTGACATTGGTGGCCTTGCGAATTTGTCAACATCCTTCCCATGAATAACACCTGTAGGGGCATATACCATGTGACATCTATATGCATCTATATATTGGAGAAAAAGTTAGTCAAGTCAACTGTATAGTACAGAGAGTGTGTTCTGAGCTAATACTGTGACTGCCCCATTTATTGAAGGACTCGATAACCACATGCTGGTTCAATCGTCTCTAACATCAGTTGCCAGCAGTTTCTTCCTGGATAAATATTCCCTTCTTTATTGAGGCACAAGTTACGTCACTCAGTAGATCTGAAATTTTGCTACGGTATGACCTCCGTAGCGCGTTAGTGAAAAAAACAAACAACCTTCTGTAAAACCATCAGATAATTGGACCTTCTTCTCATAAAGGCACATTGATATTTGGGCCTTGTGTAACCCTATATTAGCCCCTTGTGACAATTATGTCTTAAATAAACCATAATCCTGATATTTAATCTTACCTCTGAAAGGTCATTAGCTCTTTCTCTATTGTATTGTGTTCAAATAAAGCAAATAAAAATGTCTCATTTAGCTGTGAGAATACATCAAATCCTAAGGAAACCCCCAGATATCACATCATGTCAGTAAACCATGTTCTGCTTCATCTGTAATCAAATATATGTCAATAGTGCTAATAGTATCTGAACAATAAACAGGATTAGGCATTGAAATCTAACTCCTATATATATAGCAGCACGGCAGATGGCCAGACGGCACGATCTGGTAAAGTGATAGTAGATGCCTCAGTAGACATCTCAAGGGGTTTGGGATGTCTATTATTAACTATAATTGGTTTTGTAGGAGATTCTGCTTCTTGTCTTGGTTTTATTAGAATTATACTGTATAAGGCGTATACAGGGTCAATATCTGTCTTATTAACCCCTTACCTTCAAGGTCATATGACAGTCATAAGGGGGACCCACAATGGACTTCGAGAAGCATACAGACCACTTGTCCTCCTATTTCACCATGCTTATCCAATCTATCAGTATGGTTTTAGTGTGATAATGGGTCCTCTTTACCTACTGGGTCCCTGTACAGAGACCATACCAATAGTAAGTCCACCCCTTAAAGCATTGATTACTTGGTCATTCATTCATACCAATAGGCGACATGAACTACTACATTGTACTGCTGGAAAATGAACAATCACATGCATTTTCAACTATTTGCAAGCAGAGTCTTCCATATCCACCATTCCAGTGATACAAACCCTTCAGAGAACAAGTTCCCAAACTGCAACTAAAATTATTTATTTTATCTATTTCCAACACGGAATTTAGCCCAATAATACGACCATACAAGGGCCGAATGATTCTGCTACATGGTGACCATCACCATTACAACATATATAGCATCAGACTAATGATAAAAGACTGCTGTACAAAGGTCAATATTACCAATAATATCAGTGTACAAGGAGCAAACAAAAATTAATATGGCCGCTGTACAGTGATAAAAATGACCGTCATACAGTGATAAATATGACTGCCATGCAGGGATAATTGCCATATTTATCTCTGTATAGCGGTAATATTTTCCACTACAGCACAATTACAAGCAGTAGTAGGTAAGTATCTGTAATATGGTACTGTAGGAGAATGTTATATGGATGATAGAAGATAAATATGAAAGATTATATAGATTTATAGGTAAATGATCAATAGGTTTATAGATGCAGAAATATAAAGAATATAGATAACAGGCAGATGATAAAAGATTGATTGACTGATAGATGATGGATAGATGATGGATAGGTAGATAGAGTGTGTATATATATATATATATATCTAGACAAAAACTAGATAGATAAATATTTTTAGATAGATAGGAAATAGACAAATTATAGGAGATAATTAGACAGGAGATACATAAGCATCTTCCCCCAGGCATTCAACCAAGGGATATTAAAGGAGTAATAAATCCTCTGCCCACAAAAGTCCACATGCAGGGGGGCCCTATAAGACATGGCCCTGTGGCTGAACTTCAAAGTAATGAACATATATCGTACAAGTATGGCAAATATTGCTGAGCTTGGTACTCATGTGATCAGAATGAACTTTAGGTAAAACACATTACATACAAAAAATATTAGTTCACTTTTTGTACAATTGAAAAGATAACATTTAAAAAATATATCTAAAAAAATGAATGATAAAAAGCCTACCTGTTACTCACAAAGGTCAGAAAACTACAGCTTTGGCCTAACACATAAAATGTTTATGCTGGTTTTATAATATTGACGGACAACCTACAGGTTGGACTTTGTTGACAGTGGGGGGGGGGGGGGGGGAGTTGAGTTAAACCTGGACTTGAACTTCTAATGAACTTTGGGGTCACATCAGGGGAACCTGAACCTACAAGATTTGGTACAGACCTGAACTTTGCGGGATAAGCCCTTTCAGCATTACTCAAGAATCCACTGTCCCATATAGAGCTACTGGAGATAGACTTAGCTCTTTGTTAATATTCCAGTACTTGAAGTGTCTGACCTCCACCGATCTAATACTATGTATCTAGAAGGTTATGAAGAAGACATAAGCGCCAGTTCGTGCCACATGTCCAGCTTTGAAACCCAGTAGTTGTAGGGAGCTGTGTGATCATTTAGGACGATGGTATGGTCAGCTACGTACTCCCTCACCATCTTTCTGTAAAGATCAGCCCTACTCTGCCGAGACTGGGGACAGGTGACAGTGTCTTGCTGGGGTGACATAAAGCTGGCAAAAGCCTTGTAAAGCGTACCCTTGCCAGTGCTGGACAAGCTGCCTGCTCGCCTACTCTCCCTCGCTACTTGTCCCGCAGAACTACGCACTCTGCCGCTAGCGCTGTCAGAAGGGAAATACTGTTTCAGCTTGTGCACCAGGGCCTGCTGGTATTCATGCATTCTCACACTCCTTTCCTCTCCAGGGATGAGAGTGGAAAGATTTTGCTTGTACCGTGGGTCCAGGAGAGTGAACACCCAGTAATCGGTGCTGGAATAAATTCTTTGAACGCGAGGGTCACGGGATAGGCAGCCTAGCATGAAATCTGCCATATGCGCCAGAGTACCAACGCGTAAGAATTCACTCCCCTCACTGGCCTGACTGTCCATTTCCTCCTCCTCCAACTCCTCCAACTCCTCTTCTTCTGCCCATACACGCTGAACAGTGAAGGACTCAACAATGGTCCCCTCTTGTGTCTCGCCAACATTCTCCTCCTCTTCCTCCCCATCCTCCTCCACCTCCACCTCCTCCGATATGCGCTGAGAAACAGACCTAAGGGTGCTTTGGCTATCAACAAGGGAATCTTCTTCCCCCGTCTCTTGCTATTTTGTTCGCACCGTTCCGCGCGTATCTTCCGACAAGTAAGCAGATGTGCCGAACATCTGTAATCTATTCTTCACTGTGTTCTTCACTGTGTTTTTCACTTAAATGATCCTGTGTTCACTGTGTTCACTGTTTTTATTCTATTCTTCATTGTTCTTCACTGTGTTTTTTTAATTAAATGCTCGATCTCGAGCAGGGGAAATACTCGTCCGAGCAACGAGCCGTCTCGAGTACCTTAATACTCGAACGAGCATCAAGCTCGGACGAGTATACTCGCTCATCTCTAGTGACTATACATCCATTTTTACATTTTTATGGTGAGTAGTTATTCTGAGTGGTCCCCAACCGCAATATTTGGTCGTGTCTCACCAAACGTTGCCGATTAGAGTACCCTAACTCAAAACTTCTAGAAGTTCAGTTTTGGCTCACCCCACAGTTGGTTAACTCATTAAATACCACAGTCAAAGTGCAGTGCTGTTTACTCTAGGATCATCACTCCCCAACAAATTCATGGGGAGCAATGATCCTCTAGAAAATGGTGGTGCGGTTACCAGAGTTGGTGAGAGTTTGCAGAGTTTAGGGGTGGGAGCTCATCCCTAGTAGATAGAATATATTGGGGCAGATTTACTTACCCTGTCCATTCGCGACCCAGCGGCGCGTCCTCAGTCGAGGATTCGGGTCTTCCGGCGATTCACTAAGGTAGTGCGCCCGATGTCCACCAGTTGTCACTGCTGTGCTGAAGTCTGCCGGAGTTCACTGGAGTTCACCATCCTTTTTTTAAATTCCGCGTTTTTTCCGAATCCGTCTGGTTTTCTGATGGCCACGTCCCAGATTTCGGTCGCGTGCATGCCAGCGCCGATGCACCACAATCCGATCACGTGCGCCAAAAACCCTGGGCAATTCGGCGCAAATCAGTAATTTTGGGGAAACCCGACGAAAAATAGCGATTCGGGCCCTTAGTAAATGACCCTCATTATATCTCATCCTAGCATCCATAGCAAAAGACTCCCTGATTGATGTCAAGATTGAAGGTGCTCAAGATTGAATGATGACCTTTATTCTGGGAGATTCAACATTAGAAGAACAAGAAGAAAGATAAACTCTGAGGATGGAGAAGATTTATACTAGTCTGTCCCCTATTGGTTTGAGTACTGTCCCCCAGGACTAGTACATGTCATTACATAGTACTAATTTCATCATAAAAGCTACACTAAGCTGTCACCGAGCTATTGATTTATGAAGCATGAATCGGGCACGGAAGTGATATCTTCTCCATCCCATTGGATACCTAAAATCTTTACAAGTGGTTCCCCTTAATTCACCCACAAAACCACTGAGAACCAATGTTTCAGTCTGTGTGGTACTCCTGTGGAACTAAGATCCATTTGCAGTGAGACCAATCATAAACCTCAGCAGAAACCTCTCAAAGGAAAACTAATGAATTGACTGACCTCAGTAGAGCGATGGGAAGCACTTGTGTGATGTCTTCTGTTGCAGATCAGGTGAATTTATGATAATAAAGATTTCAAGAAAACCTCTTACAATAATACCGACAGAAAGGCAACTTTTCATTGACCTACAAATAGGAAGTGGCTATTATGGTGAATGGTAGTTCTATAAGAGCACAAACATTTCTCGTGGGTTAAATATTTATAAGAAGAGTAGGGAGCATAGTTTCTTAAAGTGTACAGTTGACCTAGAGGAACTATGATGGAGAAGATGCAGATGTCAATGGAAGGAGGACATTGGGGAGTGTAATGTTGAGTTTCACAGTAATTTCCCATACTTGAAATAATTTACACCAACACATATAAAGCCCTATAGCTTGACAGTGAAAAGAACGAAATAGAGGGACAGATAATCCAAGCTGGTAGAACTAGTATGGAAGTTTGGATGGAGATCTCACAATAACAACCCAGAAAACTGGACAGAAAACAAAGAAAGATTTACTTACTTAGTAATGGTTATATAGAAAAACCTAAAAATAATAAGATGATAGGGACAACTATGCCATATTTTCCTCATTGAGATATCATCATCATACAGTTTGCTATGTCTGTAAGGCCAAAATATGCAAAAGATAGGCCGAGACACATCACCTTTATAATTCTGAGATTTATACAAATGTATCAAAGGTTTTAGACAGTTTGATAAAGAGTGTGTATCATCCAAAATCGGATGACTGTAATCAGAGGAATACTTTTGTGTGCTAAATATCAAGCAAATCCACCAAAAATTTTGCAACAGTTTTCTGGTGGACACCAACTAATAGGATACATGACTAGACTGTCTTAAACTATGGCAGCATCATAAATGTATGTAGTATGTATGTAGTATGCGCAGTATGAAGCCTCATGCTCTCAAACTCATGCCATTGCTAGCTGAGCTCTAGGAACAGACTGACACCACCCAAAGTTGACCAATAAAAGGACCTGTTGGCACATTCCCGGTTTGGTGCTTCACAGTTGATGCACCGCACTGTGAATATACCCGATAGAAGGTTACGTGCCCGTGAGTTAGCCACAGTTTTTGCAAACAGCATATGGTTTGCAGGAAACCTAAGACGGTCTAGTCTAAGTCTAACTTTTCAACTTTCTTTAAAAATCTCCCCCATTGAGAAGACGAGCATTGGCAAGTCATGAAACGAAACATGTATGGCCTTATTGACACTTGTCTGTTTTTTCTAGGAGTTTAACATTTTTTATTATACAATTTTTAACCTCCTTATTCCTGATGCTGTAGATGATGGGATTCAACATTGGAGTGACCACAGTATAGAGAATAGATACAGCATTGTCCACCTCCTGAGAGTGAGAAGATCGAGGCTGAAGATAGATGGACATGATGGTTCCATAGTAGAGACTGACAACAGTGAGGTGGGAGGTACATGTAGAAAACACTGCACGTCTTCCCCTTGAGGACTGTATCTTCAAAATGGCAGAGATGATAAAAATGTAGGAAACCAAAGTCAAGAAAAAAGAACATAAAACTATAATCCCAGCAGCTACATATATTGCTATCTCATTAAGCCAAGGATCTATGCAGGACAGTCTTAAGAACGGAGGCATTTCACAAATTAAGTGGTTGACATGATGAGTTTTACAGAAGGGAAGTCTCCAGATAAGGGGTACTTGTATACAGGCATCGATGACACTAACAGTCCATGGTATTAGGGCAAGTATAATGCAAAACCTCATGTTCATAATACTGCTATAGTGTAATGGCCTACAGATGGCAACAAACCTATCATAAGCCATGACAGCAAGTAAGATACACTCTGCAGCCCCAAGAACTAATGAGAAAAACATTTGGAAAACACAGCCCCCCACCGAAATGCTCTTGTCTTGTGATAGAGTATTTAGGAGGATTACCGGAACTATGCTGGAGGAGAAGCAGATGTCAATGAAGGAGAGGTTACTCAAGAAGAAGTACATAGGGGTGTGTAATGTTGGGCTGATCCTTACAGTAATCAGAAGAAGACAATTTCCAGCCAATATTATAATATACATTGTCAAGAAAGCAAGGAATCCTAAAACCTGGAGGTGAGGGACGTTAGATAATCCAAGAAGGTAGAACCAAGTTGGCAGTGTCTGATTGGAGATCTCCATGGAATGACCCAAAACCTTGTACAGAAAACAAAGATGGATTAAAAACTTTGACTGAGGGTTGCTTACCCATATGTAGAAGAATGACATTACCTAGCTTTTTGATTCTTACTCAACTAGTACAATACTCTGCAACACCATTAATGGGCTACCTGCTGTCTCTAGCATTATGTCCTCTTACAGGGGTATAACTGGGAGAGGCAGGGCCCTGGCTTTAACCAGTTATTGGACCCCATAAATGCAGTAGTAGATACCTAAGGTGTGGGATTATATTTTATATCAGTTCTAGGGAAAGGGGGGCATTTGCAGGGTTAACACCCGCTGGGTATTAGTGGTGGGTGTTTGCTGCAATATGCAGCAAACCCCACCTCTGTATGGAGAGGGCTCAGCCCAGGAGCCCTCTTCATACAGCCGCCGCACATGAAGGGATTAACCGATTTACAACTGCCATACGATTATATACATCCTTATACCACATACCCTGTGCAGATAGTGGGGCACATTTACCTAGGCTCTGCAGCCACACTTTCCTCGGATATTCCTATGTTTTCGGGGATTGTGCCGCTGGGACAGGTATTTAGAAGGGGATTGTGTCGCACGCGATCGGATTTCGGCACAATCGCTCCAAGTTTCATGCAACAGAAATTGGGGGGCGGATTCGGACTGAGTGTGGGATTTAATTTTAAAATTGTGTCGCAAGACAATGCACTTACATGCACCAAGAAGTAAATAGCGGCAGGGTCCATTATTGTCGGACAACGCACAGTGGGGATTGCGACAGGACCAGGTAAGTAAATGTGCCCGAGTATGTTTATAGAAGTAATGACATTCATCCAATTCAAATGGCTACATCTTTTAAACCATTACACACAGAAACACTTTTTTATATAAAAAATATATTTAAATACAGCTCTCTATTCCCCAACTGTACCTTTAACACGATTATCCCTGGTTCTGTGTCACCCAGAAACGCAATTCTAATATAATATTAAAGGTGGCTTCTCCTCTTTAATATGACACCGAACTGAATATCCCTTTTCAGAATATATGGTCGTTTACACCCTCTGTATCTGAACTGGGGAAAGGGCGATAATTTATGCTGTGCATATTTTAACATATTTTAGTACATTTTTATCTAATTTTGCCCCTTATTAAGCTTAATTGGAAAATGGACAAAGTAAATTTTTTTTAGTTTAAGTTAGGCTAAGTTCAAACTACAGTTCCGTACCTCCGTTAAAAAAGTAAAGAATGAGGTTTAAAGGCGGTTTAATTGATCAATTAAAATGCTATTGACATCAATATAAATTTTATGTCATCCATTATGGTCAGTTTGCCAGCTATCCGTTATTCATATGATGAAAAAATACTGCAGCCTCCGTAATTTTTTTGACCAAAAAAATGCATGGATAATGGATTCCTGCCGAACCAGAACATAACGGATGACATAAAATTTACATTGATGTCAATGGGATTTTTCATTGATGCGTTAAACCTCCATTTTTACTTTTTTGATGGACAGAAGGAACAAAGGTAAGGAATGGTAGTGTGAAATAAGTCTAGTTTGTCTGCTAACTCTATAAAGAAAAAAACATGAACCTAGTGAAACTATACTTTTTTAAGTTAAAGTTTCAGATGTAATGAAAAAGTAATTTATTGTTTCGACATGTAGAGCTGTTTCAAGGATATCCAGCAGAACAGAACTGCAACAACTGACCTGGTCATCAAGGTACCAATCACCCTAGGTCACAAAAGGGTTAATAAAATATGGCTGGGCCATTGGGTAAATACATTTACCTTGTGGGTCAGCTATTCTTCCTCAAAAACTGTAAGCTCTTCATCTCTTTCTTTCATTTTGTTTTTGCGTCTTGTCTGCATATTGTAGAAGTTTATACGAGCATACATACAGATTTGCATTGTCAAGACAGGGAAGAGGTTGAAGCCTTGCACTTCCCACAACCTTTGTCCCTGCCTACTTGCCCAGACTTCATTAACCTGCAGGTGATAACTGGATGACAGTACCTACACTATGTACTTGCAAAAAACAGCTAGAGACAGGACAAAAGATGGCGAGGTACAGAACTTTAAGGCAAATAGAATAGTCAAAAAGGCAAAAAGGAAATGTCAGAAAACACAGCAAAGCACAATAAAGAGTGATACTAAAGAACACTAGTATAACCAGCACTGAATGAGGAGTCAGTATTAATGGAGGTCCTGGACATGATCACAGAAGCAGATCGGTTCAGTCGTCCATCACTCAAGATGTACTTGGGACACACAGGACCTCAGCTCTGAGAAGTAGTAAAATGAACACCCAGTCGACTGTAGAGCAAAACACTTGGGTGTGTGGTACGAACCAGGAGAAGTTTCTAACTGCAGGAATTCTTACATGCACTACACACTTTATCATGATGGAAACATTTCATCTCTATATATCAAAACTTATTTTTAGCAGTAGTATTTCCTATACAGGCAGTCCCTGGGTTACGTATAAGATTCTGTAGGTTTGTTCTTAAGTTGAATTTGTATGTACGTTGGAACTGTATATTTTATACTTGTAACTCCAGACAAATTTTATTTGGTCCCTGTGACAATTGGATTTTTAAAAATGTTGGACTGTGATAAGAAACAGGATTAAAAATAAATCTTAATTGCAGACATCTGTGATAACTGTTATAGTTATATATTGTAGGCTAGGGCTAAAGTACAATAAATATGCAATTACCAGAGGTCCGTTTGTAACTAGGGGTCGTCCGTAGGTCGGGTGTTCTTAAGTAGGGGATCGCCTGTATATTCCTTGGGCATCAAAATATACAAGGGACTTACCTCAACAGAATGTGACTTCCAGAAATGTGTGGACTGACCAAAAAAAAAAGATTATTAGAACATGTCTTCATGGATTCTTCATTATTTGTTGAAAATCAAATGTGATCTTAATTAAAAAAAAAAATTCTACAAAAAAATCTGCTAAAAGACGATAAACGGAAATGGCAATTTTCACATAAGAAAAATGTGAGCTGAAAGTTTATATTTATATACATTATGTAGATTCTGAACTTTACTTCTATCAATCCCCGGAGTCAAGAGTCTCTGAAGATTAATTTAAGTTTTTCTGAAACTTTACTGTATAATGAAAGAAAGTGAAAGTTACATGTAAATGTTTAACTATAGATTATTAGAACTTTTTTGCAAACTTTAGAAGTGTGATGAAAGTGAAAACTTTGGCTCCAATACTTATTTTGTTGTGTTTATTGTCATTGCAGTCCACCCGTGTTACATGGGCAAGCCGTTGAAAATTTACCTTCAGGATACTATTGTCACCATATAAGAGTGCATGTAAGTTGTAGCTGTTTTTTTGTTAGTTTTTTGTTTTTTTTAATTGTAAATTTTGTTAGGTCTACTTTTCACCTTTTGTGTGTAGTTTTTCTTATGTTACGTGTTTTTCTTGTGTTACACTTTTAGTTTTTCCTGTCCTGGTAGGTGCAACTTGTGTTTTTCTTTTTTTTTTGAGTCTTTTTATTGAAAATGTCACAAATCCACATCAACACAAGCCATGTGAGGGGGGTTATGTACAGGAGGGGACACTAATGTAAGTTTAGGACAGGTGCAATGGCCTGCACGTTTAACCCCCAACTCATTTGTGCCTTCATGACCAAGGCCTATTTTTCAAAACTTTTCAAAACTTTATCCACTAATAACGTTAGAATGGTTTAAAGGAAATCTCCCAACATGATTAAGGATTGCAAACAACACTGACATACTTGTGGTGTGCCCCCCTCTTTTGTCCTTCTTATGTCCTGCTTTTTTTTTTGTTTTTTTTTATAAACGGGTTTAAAATTGCCAAAATAGCCTGAGGGGCTCCATAGATATTAATAGAGCCTGTAGCTCCTCAGACTCTCAGACTCATTTGCATCATTTTAAAGCCTTTTTTTCCTAAAAATCCAGGGCATAAGAAGCTAAAAGAGCAGATCTTGACAGAGGGGGTGCACACCAGTATGTCTGTGTGCTTGGTTTACAATCCTTCATCGTGGTAGTGGATTTCCTTTAACTTGTCTAAGGGAGTTTTTAAATTGTTTTTTCATAACATGTTATTCTTGAAGTTAGTGGGAAATGTTGGTTGATATATTTAGGATTTACTTATGAAAATGGGAATTTGGAAACATTTTGAAAAGATTAGCTATTTCCAAAATTCAAAATTTTCTGTTTTTCAAACTGATCGCCTTACTACCGAAATTAGTTACTAACTAACATTTACCATATCTCAACTTTGTGTTGGCATAATTTTCTAAGTGTCCTTTTGTTTTAATATTACGATGCTAGAAAGATCACAAGTCAAACAGATTTTTTTCAATTTGTCAAGAAAATTTTAGAACCAATTATTTTAGGGACCATTTTATTTCTATAGGGGTTTTGGAAGTCCTTTTAATAGACATTCTATTAACTTCACTGCTCAAATTTTTCAAAAGAGGATGTAGGAAATTTGTTAAACCTTTGAGTATTTTACAGAACTTCAAACAAAATGAAGGTTTGATTTAGAATTTACAATTTTTTATCATTTAGCCATAAAATGTACCCACTTCTAGATCATCTACCAGGATGAAGTATTGTAAACTGACATACTGGTGTGCGTCCCATATGGCAGGACCTACTTTTCTTTTAGCTTCTTATGCCCTTTTTTTAAGAATAAAAAGCTTTTGAAAATTGTGCATATGAGCATAATTTTAAAATCCTTTTTTGTAAAAAACAGGGAATAAGAAGCTAAAAGAAGAGCAGATGCTGCAAGAGGGGGTACACACCAGTATGTCAGTGTGCTGGGTTTTACAATCCTTCATCCTGGTGGTAGATTTCTTTTAAGCTGAATAAAAGTAGAAAATGCATTGAATACACTCACCGGCCACTTTATTAGGTACACCTGTCCAACTGCTGGTTAACACTTAATTTCTAATCAGCCAATCACATGGCGGCAACTCAGTGCATTTAGGCATGTAGACATGGTCAAGACAATCTCCTGCAGTTCAAACCGAGCATCAGTATGGGGAAGAAAGGTGATTTGAGGGTCTTTGAACATGGCATGGTTGTTGGTGCCAGAAGAGCTGGTCTGAGTATTTCAGAAACTGCTGATCTACTGGGATTTTAACGCTCAACCATCTCTAGGGTTTACAGAGAATGGTCCGAAAAAGAAAAAACATCAAGTGAGCAGCAGTTCTGTGGGCAGAAATGCCTTGTTAATGCCAGAGTTCAGAGGAGAATGGGCAGACTGGTTCAAGCTGATAGAAAGGCAACAGTGACTCAAATCGCTACCCGTTACCGAGCATCTCTGAACGCCCAGTACGTCGAACTTTGAGGCAGATGTGCTACAGCAGCAGAAGACCACACCGGGTGCCACTCCTTTCAGCTAAGAACAGGATGGATATGTGTGTCACTAAGCTAAATATAACATTCGCAAGTCTCCCTGCAAATTCCTCAAATATGGTACTAGCTGCACTACTAGTACCAGCAAGCCCAGCCACAAGCAAACAAGAAAAAAATAAAATATAACGCTATTCTAGCCCTAACAAGGGCTGTTGGGTTCTTGTAGACTCACTCCTGCCTAACAGTAAGCTAATATAACACCCTAACGCTATCCCTGCAGCAGCAGCAACTCTCTCCCTAACGGCATCCAGACAGAGAATGATCCGAGCAGCGCGGGCAGGGGATAGTCTATTCAAGGCCAGCCAACCACTGCTATCGACGTGTAAGGGTACCACGTCATGCTGGGTGGAGTGCAGAGTCTCCTGGCTTGTGATTGGCTCTGTTTCTGGCCGCCAAAAA
>CM033641.1:116244696-116315475 GCA_019512145.1 Engystomops pustulosus
TATATCTTGATATATCAGAGATTTTGGGATGGTGAAATACCTAATATATTTATGATTTAATTATTTTTAAAACAGTCTTTTATTTTTTTATTATTATTTTAACCCCTCAAGGGTACTTGAACCCTAATGGTTGTGATACAATATACTGCAGTACAAACAGAACAGTGTTTCAGATGTTTGATGCCGTGAGAAATAACTGTATGCATGATGCAAGGAATCACATCAGCAGCATTGTTGTCAGTCTGTGAAACAGGATACTGCACCAACTATGTGCACTGCACCAACAGTGTGTGGGATGAATTTTGTGTGTACTTGTACGTCTTGGTCATGTAGTATTCTTTGTTTAATTTTTCAATAGTTTTTTCTATATTTTAACATAAAATGTTATAAAAAAGAGAGTTGAAAAAAACTAAAGGATTAAAATGACTAAACGCTAACTTCTCATATTTCAGCTTCCTGTGATAACAGATCTGAGAAATCCATTTTTGAAGCCCCGACATTGGTCAATCTTGGAACAAACAATAAATGCTGCATTGACGGACACAGAAGACCCACTCTCCTTAAAAAAGCTGATTGAAATTCATGCATTTGAATATGCCCAGGATATTCAGGATATATCAGGCCAGGCCTCAGGGGAAGCATCATTAGAGACTATACTGAAAAAGGTAACTTTGAAAACTGACCTGCTGTGATTTTTTTATCCATTTGCTGACTCACCTGCTAAGTGCAGATTGTACATGTATAGTACCTTGTATATCTGACATATGATTACAGATTGCCACAGAAAGCTTCAAAAATCTGCTTCTAATTCCTGCTTAAGTAACACGAGAGAGATAGATTAACTGAGCAACATAAATAAGAAATACATTATACAAATACCGTAAATGCTGTTTATATGCTCTTCTGCCATACCATTATATATGGTGTCGTAACCTACTTGTGCACCCGTATACTCCGAAACATTGAGTGATGTGTATTTTTTCCAATATTGGTAGAAGTTGGGCTTGTTAGTTGCTAGCCTATTTATTTGTTACAATGGGGGTCCACATTGCTCATCTGAGCTGTACACTTTCAACTATGGTGATCCAAACAAAAAATACAAGAACTCATGCACCATTTAAGCTATTGCCAAGTGGGTTTCAGCTATTGCAAAACACATAAATACTTAATTTTGACTTATCAGCTAGAAGTATTTAAGTATTTACACTGTTGAAAACATATTATTTTCAGTAAGATTTTTAACATTATTTTTTATATAGGTGGAGGATTCATGGAAAACTACTGAATTCACTACTATTCCACACAGAGATTCTAAAGATGTGTTCATTCTTGGTGGAACCGATGATATCCAGGTGCGGGGTCCATCCTTTGACGTGTGGTTCTGATATACTGTAATAATGGATGGGTGTATACTAGAATTCAATAACTCATCTATACGTTAGGGTTATGAAGTTTTATGGTTGACAGTCACTCTTTTTTAGAGATGCATTGGCCAGTATATTATATAATGTATGTAAAAAATAACTTTTGGGATTCCATTATAGAAAATGAAAAAAAAAACCTAAATCATGTATACTGATATATCAAGTTATCCAATACCTAACACGCTCTCTTGATTCTGTGGTTCAGAAGTCTCCTACTTTTTGGGTAGAGATGGTAAATTGATTTAGGCTTAGTCAAATATTCTTAACAAAATAGTAAAAATGAAGGAATTACTATAGTGGTTCCTTGGAAGTGGAAGCATTTTAGTAGCTCTTTCTCATAAATGATGTTGGAGGTCACTTGTTTAGTCTATAAGTAGGTCCATGGGGTAGTTCAACAGCCAAGTTTAAAAGAAGCAATCATTACATTGTTACAAACAAGTGGCTGATAAAAAAAAAATACTTGCATTTTAAAAAATGTATTACCTACATATATGCATACTGTAGAGTGTTGTGGAATAAGATGCCACTACAGGCAGTCCCCGGGTTACATACAAGATAGGGACTGTAGGTTTGTTCTTAAGTTGAATTTGTATGTAAGTCGAAACTGTATATTTTATCATTGTAGTTCCCGACAATTTTTTTTTTTTGCCCCAGTGACAATTGGAGTTTCAAATTTTTTTGCTGTAATAGGACCAAGAATTATCAATAAAGCTTCATTGCAGACAATTTTAAGCTGATTATTGCAATCTGGGACTATTTTAAAGCATCCAGAGAGCTTCACCAGAGGTCACAGTGGGCAGAGGGGTCTGTCTGTAACTATGGGTTGTCTGTAAGTCGGGTGTCCTTAAGTAGGGGACCGCCTGTATTTAAATAAATATTATGATTTATGATTTATTATGATTTTTATTGTAAAGGTATTAATCCATGTGAGATATGCAGTACACTATTAAAACAGGATTTCCTAGCTTTTTTCAAAAATACAGGTAATATAATAAAATTAAAAACAAGGCTTTACTCACTTTACTTTACTAGTCTCCTGCCAAGCCCAGTTCTACAGTCCCTATTCTTCATGACAGGTTGTTTTTGCTGTTGGTTGCATTGAGTACTTGTATTATACCTACATGTCACATTTTTGGTATATTGCACATTGTCGCTGCTGGCAAGTGAACATCACCAGAAAGGGAGGACTGGTGTCATGATGCGTTTAAATTGGCACTTTTTTTATTATTATAATTATTTAATAGTATTAACTGGCTTTAGACAACTATTGAGCATCACTTAAATAAGACCTTTTAATACTATGGAAATGTTGTCCCCAACCTTCTTTTGCCCAGACACTGGCTGTAAACATACATTTTCTCCAGGGTACGGTGGGTGGTTAGATGCAGTTTGGTGTCATAATTTCATAGCCAAAAATGTATATTTGCATGTCCCACCATAACTCCAGGTATACCTAGCTTATATTGTCCCATTTCCTTTAGCATGCCTCCCTCCCACAGCTTCCAATGTCCCCTTTACCAGCCAAACTCTGCTGCAGGGGAATCAGAAAGGTGAGTATTTTTCTTTTTCTACAGTCTTCTCTTCCTTCACTTCTTTTCCGCATTAATGCATGGTTCTATTGTCGGTAGACATGATGTGATGACATCATGACGCTCATTGTCAATAGAGTAGTGCATTAGCATGGAAATTATGTAAAGGAGAGAAGACTTCTGCAGGGGAACAGGGAAGGTGAGTATTTTTAATTTTTTTTATTAAAGAGGCCGGCCGTGGCCTGGTGCCAGGTGTTCCACGGCCCGGTCTTGGGCCACGGACTGGTGGTTGGGGTGCACTGTTGTGACAGTGTCAAGTAAAGTGTATGTGCTGTGTGTGTTGTAAATCAGAAAGAGCAGTTTTAATATAGATATTAATTATAATATAATTCATTTTATTTTAAGGTTCTTCTAGATGACAGCACTATTAACATATCAACCGTTGCATCTTCTCGTTATGTTGGACCCATCAAGCCTCGCGTAGATGATTGGCAAAAAAATCTAGCACTGTTTAATCAAACTCTTGTGAGTGATGTATCTCTTCTATTGTAGTCATATTACCATGAATTTCTAAATGTGAATCTTAAATGAACTGTTCAGTTATTAGAGCAAAAATCATTTGTAAGCAGGGGGCCCTAGGTGCTACTTACCTGCCATTTATTTTTTCTCAGATCTTAATGTCTGGTTCCTTTGTAAACTTAGTTAGGTGTATTGCAGTGTGAATAGAGCCTAATTTTACATAAGCGACATCCTATTACAGTGTAGAGTGTAAAATATATTGTTTTTCAGCCACACCACCGTTCAAACCTCTGTTCTTTATCTCTGTTAAAAAGACGGAGGTTAAACAGAGGTTTAACGTATCAGTTAAAAATCCCATTGACATCAATGTCATCAGTTATGGTCAGTTTAGCAAGTATTTTTTCAAACAGAGAAAAAGTACTACAACCACCGTTATTTTTTACGTCCAAAAAATGCATGCATGCATGGAGGTAAGGAAGAGAGGTTAGAATGGTAGTGTGATTTTAGCCTATTCATGTTGAGAATTTTAGTTCCTGAATTTGAGTCTACTGAAATCTAATGATATGCTATTTCTTTTATGTATATATGACTTTCTCACCTTCTTACTTATAATGTCTCTCTAGTTTAATTAGTATCAGCATGAAGAATGCAAAATCTATGTATTATTTTCTATATGTAATTTTATGACGTATTACAATTAACTGACTCTAGTTCTTGTGTCCACTTCTCTCATAATCTTGGTTTTAGGATGAATGGCTGACTTGTCAAAGGAACTGGTTGTATTTGGAGAGTATTTTTAGTGCCCCTGATATTTCAAGGCAGCTACCTGCAGAAGCCAAAATGTTTCTACAAGTAGATAAATCCTGGAAGGAGATAATGAGAAAAGTAAACCGCTTGCCTAATGCCCTTAGAGCAACCACCCAACCTGGTATTACTATTTTGAATTTTTCTTGCATGTACGGAAAGAGTTTTAAGCGTATCTGTAAAGTTACTGCCAAAGAAATTGGACAACCTGAAGCATGTAATACGTCACCTGCTTGTGACATCACTCAAGGTCCTAGGTCCTTTCACACAAATCAGGACAGTATGTTTGTATTTGGATGACATGCTTGTGACATCATTCCAGGTTCTATTTTCTTGCACTCCTCTAGTAACCCCCTCCCAACAAGCCTCCTCTCTTCTCCAGCCATCCTGTAGGGTTCGCCATGGTTACCCGAAAGCATGATGGTGGTGCAAATGTTTCTGTAATATATAATGATCCAAAAAGAAAAGAGACTGCACTCCAAATTGAATGTGAACAAACGGATGGGAGCTTTATTAGCCCAAGTGCAACATTTCAGACCGTATTCAGGATGCTTTTTCAAGCAATGTGATAAATCCAACACTCCATATATATGGACAACATCATAAATCATGTGATCATATCAGGTGCATTTTTACAAAAAGATTACATAACAATACATCCATAAATATAACACAGTGAACAACATCCATTAGTGTATCACAAAATGTCAGTAAATGGACATGTGTAATTACCCCATTATTTACCTCTAGTTACTTGGTGCAGTATTATTATCTCCCTCGGCATTCAGAAATATAAAGGGCGCATGTGCGCGAGTCCCTATGACATTAGGGAGCCATCCACCAATCAAATACCCCACATTGTATTAAACCACCTCCTTCATTCAAAAAAAGCTGCGCCATTTTTTGGTGCACGCGTCAGTTCCCTCCACATACATTAGTCATCTCATTCATTACTAAGCAGTAAACACGTGTCACGATCATGTGATCAATCCTGCCTACGCCATTTTGTTTCAGGGCATTCAGGGAATAATTTGTTTCACTGTCATGAAGAGGACGTTCCAGATATAAATTATAGTTGAATAGATTTTTTATCTGGGGATGATACAGTACTGGGGTTCAAAACGTTTGACAGGGGGACCCCATATTGCAAGGGCCCAGGTTCGCGCATGTACAACCGGAAAAACCCCACTCATACCGGGGTGTAAGGCGGTAAGACCATATGAACTGTAGTATTGTGGTATAGAAAAATAACACAACCGTGTAAAATAAATGCGTGATTGGTCCGAAATTATCCCAGTAATCTCGTCTTTTCTGAATATTTTTACCATCTTTTAAATTCCATTTTGTGTATCAAAATAAAGCTAAGTCTTTTACCTCCATGAGGTGTGACACAGTGACCAGCCCCCACGTCTTGAAGGGGGAAAAGAGGGAAAGGGATCAGTAAAAACAGGCGGTGCTTGGGTGCACTTGTTTCCCTCTGTCTCTACGGACACCATTGGCACTGGAAAAAAGGTGAGATCTTCTAAGTGCACATGGACATTGCTTTGTTTCTCTAACTATTGTCGGGTGCGCATTTAGGGAGGGGGGGGGGGACTGGCGTACTTCATGAAACATGACCATCGCTGGCTATTTGGATAAATAAATGGCTTGGTTAGCGAAGGGAGAATGGAAGCATAGATTCAGAATTTTGGGGGGCCAGGGACGAGGAGTTCTCCAGGGGACTTCATTTTCAGTTAGCCCATTCATAATGATGATAAAAAAACTAATATTGGGAAGGTGAGCATTTTGTTAAAGGTTTTTTTGGTTCATATTAAAAAGGACATTGACACATAAAAGGACATCTACCATCAGTTTTACTATACATACATTAACATTACAGGCTCAGTATATGCAAACCTAAGTATTGGACTTCCTTTAATAATGAGGTACCCATATTATTTTGGTGTATATTGCATATATATTCAAGGACGTTTGGTCAGTGTCCTTTCCCACGGGTTCATACAGATAGGGACTGTAGGTTTGTTCTTAAGTTGAATTTGTATGTAAGTCGAAACTGTAATATTTTATCATTGTAGTTCCCGAACAATTTTTTTTTTTTTGCCCGTTGCCCATTGGATCATGTTCAATTTTTTTGCTGTACATAGGACAAGATTATTCATACAGCTCTTGCAGACATTTTAAAAACTGATTATTGCAATCTGGGACTATTTTAAACAGCCAGAGAGCTCTCACCAAGGTCACGTGGGCAGAGGGAGGGTCGCTGCTGTAACTATGGTTGTCTGTAAGTCGGGTGTCCTTAAGTAGGGGACCGCCGTATTTAAATAAATATTATGATTTATGATTTATTATGATTTTTATTGTAAGAGGTATTAATCCATGTGAGATCTGCAGTACACTATAGAACAGGATTTCCCTAGCTTTTTTCAAAAATCCAGGTAATTAATAAAATTAAAAGAACAAGCTTACTACCACTTACTTTTACTAGTCTCCTCTGCCAAGCCCAGTTCTCACACAGTCCCTATTCTTCATACATAGGTTGTTTTTGCTTGTGGTTTGCATTGATACTTGATTATCCTACATTGTCACATTTTTGGTAGATTGCACATTTGTCGCGCTGCTGCAATGTAACATCACCAGAAAGGGAGGACTGGTGGTCATGATGCTTTTAAATGGCACTTTTTTTATTATTATAATTTTTTAATAGTATTAATGGCTGTTAACAACTATTGACACACTTAAATAAGACCTTTTAATACTATTGCAATGTTGTCGCCAACTTCTTTTGCCCAGAACTGGCTGTAAACATACATTTTCTCCAGGTACGGTGGGTGGTTAGATGCAGTTTGGTGTCATAATTTCATAGCCAAAAATTTATATTTGCATGTCCCACCATAACTCCAGTATACCTAGCTTATATGTCCCATTTCCTTTAGCATTCCTCCCTCCCACAGCTTCCCAATTGTCCCCTTTAACCAGCCAACTCTGCTGCAGGGGAATCAGAAAGGTGAGTATTTTGCTTTGTCTACAGTCTTCTCTTCCTTCACGCTTCTTTCCGCATTAAGCATGTTTTATTGTCAGTTAGACATGATGTGATGACATCATACGCTCATTGTCAATAGAGTAGTGCATTAGCATGGAAATTATGTAAGGAGAAAGCTTCTTCAGGGGAACAGGGAAGGTGAGTATTTTTAATTTTTTTTTATTACAGAGCCGCCGTGGCCTGGTGCCAGTGTTCCCACGCCCGGTCTTGGGCCACAGACTGGTGGTTGGGGTGTGCACTGTTGTGACAGTGTCAAGTAAAGTGTATGTGCTGTGTGTGTTGTAAATCAGAAAGAGCAGTTTTTAATATAATATTGATTTATAATATAATTCATTTTATTTTAAGGTTTCTTCTAGATGACAGCACTATTAACATATCAACCGTTGCATCTTCTCGTTATTTTGGCCCATCAAGCCTCGCGTAGATGATTGGCAAAAAAATCTAGCACTGTTTAATCAAACTCTTGTGAGTAATGTATCTCTTCTATTGTAGTCATATTACCAGAATTCTAAATGTGAATCTTAAATGAACTGTTCAGTTATTAGAGCAAAAATCATTTGTAGCAGGGGGCCCTAGTGCTACTTACCTGCCATTTATTTTTCTCAGATCTTAATGTCCGGTTTCCTTTGTAAACTTAGTTAGGTATATGCAGTGTGAATAGAGCTAATTTTACATAAGCGACATCCTATTACAGTGAGAGTGTAAAATATATTGTTTTTCTCACCACACCACCGTTCAACCTCTGTTCTTTATCTCTGTTTAAAAAGACGGAGGTTAAACAGAGGTTTAACGTATCAGTTTAAAATCCCATTGACATCAATGTCATCAGTTATGGTCAGTTTAGCAAGTATTTTTTCAAACAGAGAAAAGATATCAATCAACCGTTATTTTTTACGTCCAAAAATGCATGCATGCATGGAGGTAAGGAAGAGAGGTTAAATGGTAGTGTGATTTTAGCCTAATCATGTTGAGATTTTTAGTTCCTGAATTTGAGTCTACTGAAATCTAATGATATGCTATTTCTTTTATGTATATATCTTTCTCACCTTCTTACTTATAATGTCTCTCTAGTTGAATTAGTCTCAGCATGAGAATGCAAAATCTATGTATTATTTTCTAATATGTAATTTTATGACTATTACAATTACTGACTCTAGTTCTTTTGTCCACTTCTCTCATAATCTGGTTTTAGGATTAATGGCTGACTTGTCAAGGAACTGGTTGTATTGGAGAGTATTTTTAGTGCCCTGATATTTCAAGGCAGCTACCTGCGAAGCCAAAATTTTCTACAGTAGATAAATCCTGGAAGGAGATAATGAGAAAAGTAAACCGCTTGCCTAATGCCCTTAGAGCAACCACCCAACCTGGTATTACTATTTTGAATTTTTCTTGCATGTACGGAAAGAGTTTTAAGCGTATCTGTAAGTTACTGCCAAGAAATTGGACAACCTGAAGCATGTAATACGTCACCTGCTTGTGACATCATTCAAGGTCCTAGGTCCTTTCACACAAATCAGGACATATGTTTGTATTTGGATGACATGCTTGTGACATCATTCCAGGTTCTATTTCTTGCACTCCCTAGTAACCCCCTCCCAACAAGCCTCCTCTCTTCTCCACATCCTGTAGGGTTCGCCATGGTACCCGAAAGCATGATGGTGGTGCAAATGTTTTCTGTAATATATAATGATCCAAAAGAAAAGAGACTGCACTCCAAATTGAATGTGAACAAACGGATTGGGAGCTTTTTTAGCCCAAGTGCAACATTTCAGACCGTATCAGGATGCTTTTTCAAGCAATGTGATAAATCCAACACTCCATATATATGGACAACATCATAAATCATGTGATCATATCAGGTGCATTTTTACAAAAAGATTACATAACAATAGATCCATAAATATAACACAGTGAACAACATCCATTAGTGTATCACAAAATGTCAGTAAATGGGCATGTTGTAATAACCCCATTATTTACCTCTAGTTACTTTGGTGCAGTATTATTATCTCCCTCGCATTCAGAAATACAAAGGGCGCATGTGCGCGAGTCTCTATGACATTAGGAGCCATCCACCAAATAAATACCCCACATTGTATTAAACCACCTCCTTCATTCAAAAAAAGCTGCGCCATTTTTGGTGCACGCGTCATTTCCCTCCACATACATTAGTCATCTCATTCATTACTAAGCAGTAAACACTGTCACGATCATGATCAATCCTGCCTACGCCATTTTGTGTTTTAAGGCACTTGCCCAATGCTTTTACGGCTTATAGCCAGCCGTAAAAGCATTGTGCAGTTGCCCTGAAACAAAATGGCGTAGGCAGGATTGATCACATGATCGTGACACGTGTTTACTGCTTAGTAATGAATGAGATGACTAATGTATGCGCTGGAACTGACAAGCACGCCTGAAAATGGCACGTGTGCCAGAAAATGGTGCATACCCCCAAAAATGTGTTCAGCTTATTTTGAATGAAGGAGTATAGAGTCTGAAACGTTGCACTTGGGCTAATAAAGCACCCATCCTTTTGTTCACATTGAATTTGGAGTGCAGTCTCTTTTCTTTTGGATTATTATCGTCTGGTGTGTCAAGACCAGTATTTTGGGATCTGCACCCACAGTTTTTTTATGCTTTTGGTGCTGCTGGACTTCTAATATTTTTTGTAATATATAATAAATATCCTTACTAGCAGAGGTGGTGGTTGAAGTATCTTCTAGACTTTCTTCAGTATTTTGATACAAACATCACAAAAACACCTTTTAATGCTGCTTGAGCCTTCTTCAGTTCACAAAAATCAAAACTCATTCTTGTGATGTTTACATTGGAATACTGAATAAAAATTCAACCACCACCTCTAAGTGACAGAATCTTCATTATACATCTGAAGAAATAAGGAGCATCTCAATCTGGTAAATGGTACAGTATATCAGGACTGATTTTTGAAAAAATCCAGTCTTGATTAATTTTCTATCATGATTTTTAATAGCCATACCTCTTGAATGAAAAATATTGTTTTTAGTTAATGCCTCATACATTCCTCTATAGGAATTCAGTCAACAGGATCATGAAGTATTTCTTCATACCCTTTTATAATGACCACTTTTCTATGGATGAAAACACAGCATAGCAATAGTCGATACAAACATTTTTCCAACTGTAATGAGCATTTTACAACAGGGTTGGAAATTATGTTTTCTTACTTGTTTTGTGCAGGCTGTGCACAAATTATGGTTCCAGCACTCATTGTATTATTGACTCTGGATTTTTTTTTAGTTGAAATTTTGAAAAAATAATGTTCTGTGCTATTTGTGAAATCCCACATGCCACAAGGATTTGGGAAACCACCAATAGGCTAATTCTTGTGTCCTGTACTACCCTAACAGGTTCTGTGTTATTTGAAACAAAATGTAGCATGTTTACATTTTTTCTCTATAGTTCCTAAAATAGTTACCGTATATTCCGGCGTATAAGACGACTTTTGAAGACAGAAAAATCTTCTGTCTTGACTGCACTCCAAATTGAAAGTGAACAAACGGATGGGTGCTTTATTAACCCAAGTGCAACGTTTCAGACCCTATTCAGGATCCTTTTTCAAGGCTTGGGTGCAGCCTCTTTTCTCTTTGGATTATTATTGTCTGGTGTGTCAAGACCAGTATTTTGGGATCTGCACCCACAGTTTTTTCATGCTTTTTGGTGCTGCTGGACTTCTAATATTTTTTTATATGTAAACTATATTGAGCAAGATCTCCAACATCCACCAGCTTGATGATGTCATTGTAGAGGTGTGGAAGAGGATTCCAGTGGCCGTAACCTGTATAGCTCTAGTGACCTACATGCCCAAAGTAGTTAAATAAAATCTACCATCAAAATCAAGCCTGATAAACCAGGGGAACCTACTGTCATATATTCTCTGTTGTCCCATGAAAAGACTGAATGAAATATTTGCCACAGCCTACCTGAGTATTGTTGCTGACCATGTCCATCCCTTTATGACCAAAATGTACCCAACATCTGATGGCTACTTTCAGCAGGATAATGCGCCATGTCATAAAGCTGGAATCATCTCAGACTGGTTTCTTGAACATGACAATGAGTTCACTGTACTCAAATGGCCTCCACAGTCACCAGATGTCAATTCAATAGAGCATCTTTGGGATGTGGTGGAATGGGAGATTTGCATCATGGATGTGCAGCCGACAAATCTGTGGCAACTGTGTGATGCCATCATGTCAATATGGACCAAAATCTCTGAGGAATGCTTCCAGAACCTTGTTGAATCTATGCCACGAAGAATTGAGTCAGTTCTGAAGGCAAAAGGGGGTCCAACCCGTTACTAGCATGGTGTACCTAATAAAGTGGCCGGTGAGTGTACACCACAATACCTAAATATGTGTACCTGTTGAGTTGCTATTCTTCTAGCCCTTGTATATCAGACATGGTGCTGCAAAACCTTAAAATGGAGTAAAGTTTTCAAGACACAAAATATTAACTGCCTTTCTGTAGTATAGATTATCTGTATGAGATGACACCTGGCACCACTGCTGATCTACTTCTGATCAGCAGATATATATCTGCTCAGATATTCAGCTCAGACTGTACATTTAATGTACCATACAATACCAGCACTAGTACACAGATGAGAGGGGCACTGTAGAGACTGCTGTGAAGGTTTAAAGGGATTGCCAAAGGCATCATTAATGCTGTATTGTGTTTAAAAGAACCACTCAGTAAACCTCACCAAACCCAAGCTCTCAACTCTGTATCCCAAGTCTCTGGCATATCAGAAAATTTCTCTCTGAGAGTTTCAGAATTCTATATTCCAACTAAGCTCTACTGTTCAAAAGACTAAAAATAATGACCATGATTTCTTGGGAACGGTGGACCGTTGTCAAGTGACCTGGTTGGAGCTCCATTTTATTTAAGTGGATGGGGCTGAGATGAAATACTCAGCACAGCCACTGTACAGTATAGGGTAGTATTCTTGGTGAGCAGTGAATAGTCGACAACACTTGTATCCCTAACACTGCAGTCTCTTCAAACAAGAGATCCAAAATATCCCTGGAGAATCTGGGATATAGTCCCTTGTGCTTCTATGAAGAACACCTGCCAATATGACATAAGCTGTATCATGTAAACATTTCTTGTAATCATGTAAACAATCTGAGAGATTTGTGCTGAATTGGGAAATAAAATTTAAAGTGTATGCAGCAATGTTAGTCGCACTGTTCTTCTGGGTGACAGATGTGTTTTCAATATTTTCAATAGATTTTATTTCTTATCCAATGATGAGCTGCTGGAAATACTTGCTCAGACCCGCAATCCTCAAGCAGTTCAGCCTCACCTACGAAAGTGCTTTGACTCCATTTCTAAACTTGAGTTTGCCACTGTGGCTTCAGATGGAGATCAGGAGAAGGTTTTCACAAACGACATCTTGGCCATGCTATCACCTGAAGGGGAGAGGGTAATGATTAAAACTTTTCTGTTTCGGACAACTTGTCTTAAATTTTATCATTATTTTCATGCCTGTGTTTTACCTTGAATTTACCAAAAATATGCACCCGTTTGTTCTTCTTCAGGTGAGCTTGGGTAAAGGCCTGAAAGCAAGAGGAAATGTTGAAGATTGGTTGGGCAAGGTTGAAGAAGCAATGTACAGTTCTTTGAGACGCCTCAGCAAAGCTGCAATAGCTGACTACCAGAATAAAAGCAGAGTTGAATGGGTAGTTGCCGGACACCCCTCTCAGGTGATATGCTTTTAAAATATGAATCACATAAGGGTTTATTTACTAATGTTGTCTAAATTTTAGGGAATATCTATTAGGTTTTGTTTTTGATTGTGCATAAGATGGGCCATGAATGTCTGACCAGTATTGTTTTGTGATGTAGTCATTGGGGGTTATTTATCATACGAATGATGATGTTCCAGACCCTTCTGCACAGCTTGATACATCAAGAGTCAGTTACCTCTTAATGTATCCAGTGGCTGACTGCACAGGTCTCACCCGGTGTACAAATATTCAGCAGCATGCGGACTTTCACTATTGAAAGTTTTCACACTGTATCTTGTGCGCAGGAGCAGGGCAGCAATGCCTCACACTGGCCTCTCGCCCCCTTGTGTATGATAAGTAAAACTATCAGCATCTGAAATGCTAGGCCAGTGGTGGCAAACCTATGGCACGAGTGCCAGAGGTGGCACTCAGAGCCCATTCTGCGGGCACTCAGGCCATCAGAGTTCACCAAACACTGAATCTTCCTACAGTCCCAGGCAACTTAAGAGATGCTGCTCTAAGCGCTAGCTATTTTTTTATTTTTAATTTTTATTTTTTAAGTGACACTTTATTGGCTGTTTGGAACTGCAGGAAAAGTGAGAAGGTGATGACAGAAGTGCATTATCTTTGTAAGGTCCTCCTGCTGGACCCACCATTCTTCCTGTATGGAACGAAGCTACAATGGTAGTTTGATTTTGCCCTCCTCTTGTCAACTGTACTGTTGGCCTTAGGGGGCCGATACAATTGAAAGATGTGGAAGAACAGATGTGGAGCAATAAGTTACTGTATAAAATTCCATGTTGGCACTTCACGGTAAAAAAGTGGATTTTGGTTGAAGTTTGGGCACTCGGTCTCTAAAAGGTTCGCCATCACTGTGCTAGGTTGTAATATGGGTGCAAACAATTAATGCACTTATGTGAACTGACCTTTGTTATATGAATGTGTATTATTTTTTATAGGTGGTGTTGACAATCTCTCAGCTCATGTGGTGTAGAGATCTAACACATTGCCTTGAAGGAGAAGCAAAGGAAAATCTGAATTCTATGACAGAGTTTGAGAAAGTGAATTTTGAGGTGTGTTATCTGTGAAGCACTGGAGATATGTTTTTTTTTATATACCAAATACCATTTTGTAGCTGTTTAAAAGAGAATCTGTCATGCAAAATAACCCCCCTAAACTAAATATATTTTCATAAACTGCCCTTAGAGAGCATTGCCTCTATCCCTTCATTCTCCCTCTACATGCCTGTAAACCTAAGCAATGAGGTCCTAAAGCTGTATGCAAATGACCTGTGAAATGTCCAATGAAGCATTAGCATTTTCAAGCTGTCCACTCTATTCATGAGTTGGAGGCACAGTCACACCCCCAGTGCATGCCTGACAGCCTGTATAATGATGTGAGGCTGTATAATGATGTGCTTCCTGGTGCTGGTGGCCACGCCCCCTGCAGCCTGTGTGTGCATGTGTGTGTGTATAGGAGAGATATAGCAGCTCCAGGCAGTCATGTTACAGCAGAACATGTCAGATTCATGTGTAGCTGATGTCTGTGTCTCTCACCTGTATATTAGGAGGAGGCAGCATGTCAGCAGATGCAGCACACACACTAGCCATGCTTTACTATACAATACACCCAGACATGAGCAGGGGGAGGAGAGGGGAGGGGTAACAGGAGTGACATCACTGCCTCTGACCATGTGACCAGCCTCATTTACATGATAAAAAATAGATGATTTTACAATGAATAATGTATGAAATAACTAGATAAAGGCTGGGATGGGATCCTTGTGAGCTGCTCCAACAGGTAGTAGTGACTAGACTAGTGACACAGACCTGATGACAGGTGTCCTTTAAAGTCGTTGTGGCATTATACATAGACCAAAACTATTGACACAGTAACATTTCAATAATTTATTATCCTTTGGGCTGAAGTTTGTATATACCTTCACATATATTGCACATACAGCATATCACATACCCTACTATTGGAGGTGTGGTGGATATATTCCTTTTAATTGCTTCTTTTTGTAATTTTTTGTATTGTTATTACACAGAGACTGAATGCTTTAGCTGGGCTAGTCCGAGGGCAGCTTCCTGCTTTGCATAGAAACATAATAACAGCTTTGATAACAATTGATGTTCATGCAAGGGATATTGTCAGCGACCTTGTAAAGGACCAGGTAAGCTTCCCCTTTATGATTTGCATCAAGTAAAGTTTCTTCTACATACCGTAATTGAAAACATTAATGTTTATCCAGTTACTCTCAGTATGATTTTTATTTTTGTTCAGCTTCTGAAAATCCTTGGTGCACATTCAATAATATATTTAAATATTCTTGGTTATGGGATATGCAAATAAGATTTCCAGTATGAGAAATGGAAAACTAGGCCTCTAGTTGTACCTTAACCCTTTAATGATGCGGCCTAAAAAGGCTTTAATGACAAAATTATACCAAATTTGTTGCATACACACATAGTGGTTTAAGGACCATAAACATTTCTGCGTGACACCTAGGGCTAGTTAACTTCTTATCACCGACACTTGTTTTCAGCTTGCTGACCAGACTCCATTTTTAAAATCCGACATTTGTCACGATCATTGGTTAGAACTTCTGAATGCGTATCCAGGTGATTTTGATATTTTTTTCTTGTGACTCCTTGATGTTCATGTTAGTTGAATAGTTAAACATTTTGTGTTTCTTTCTGAAAAAAATGAACATTTAAAACAAATTCTGAAAAATTATAAATTTTCAGATTTTTAAATGTTTTGCTTTCCAGGATGATAGACCACCAAATAGCTTCATAACTAACATTTCTGGAATGTCTGCTTTATGATGGCATGGTTTTTTATGTGTTCTCTGTGTTGTCAGGTTTAGAAATTTAGCTGCGATTTTTCTCACTTTCATTACGTATGTTTTGAGGGACAACTCAGCTTTCAATGAATTTAAAAGGCTAAGATAATGAAACCATTAAAATTACCATTTAGAATTATGGTATAGAAACTACACCCTTTAATGTATGAAAAACAACTCTTACAAAGTTGGTTAACCCTTCAAGTGTTTCACAAGGGTTAAAACAATGTGGATGTGCAATTTAGAAACTTTAGAATTTTGGGGGGAAAATACATTAATTTAGGCTAAAAATTAAATTTTCACATGGAATTAAATTATGAAATTATGAAAGTTAGATACTCAATTTCTCCAGAGAGTACCAATACCCCACAAGTGGATGTGAACGAGTGCATCGGCACAGGTAATGGAATGAAAACAGCGCCATTCAGAGCAGATTTGTATTGTCACATTGTACAGGCGATAACATTTTTTTGGTAATGCAAACATATAAGAACTTATTATTTGCATGATATGGTTAGTTGCATAGCTGTATAGTTCATTTTGGGGGTCTATAGCTTATTCATATGATTTTATTACGGTAACTATTTCAAGGTGGACATAAAGAAAATCAATTTTTGTTTAGGATTTTTAGGCCTTTTTTTGGCTGCTCTGTTTAACATGAAAATAATATTTTATCTTTATTCTCTGGTTCACCATGATTACGGTGATACCTCATTTATATAGTTTTTCTTATCTTTGGTCAATTTTACTGAGCGGAACCAATATTGGAGAAAATCGCAAATGTTTTGAGGGTCATAACTTCTGTATTTTTTGTTGGCAGAGCTAGGACACAACTTTTTTTGATCACTTTTGAGAGCATTTTTTGTGAGGGTATTTCATGAAAGTTTTTTGTGTCTTTTTTAACGTCCTTCACCATGCCGGTTCAAAATCACTTTAGATTTATTGTACAGATTCATACGGACGCGATGATCCCAGATATATATTTATTTTGTGTTTTATATACTTTATTTGGTTGTTATATGTAACTGGGTTATTAGGGGACTTTTATTTTATTTATTTTGTTTTTATTATAAAATATTTTTTACTTTTTTAAAAACTTTTAAAAATAATTCCACACTTGGGCTTGAACAAGCATTTGTCAGATCGCTTGTTCAAGCCCTTACACTGCATTACACATTTATTGCAGTGTATAATGTAAGCATGCTCAATTAGTTACTGCTGGGTCAGAAGCCTGCAAGCAGAGGATGGATCAGATCCCCCAGTTAGCTCACCGGGGCGGGGGGCTTCAGATTATGCTTGACCGTGGCGTGTAAGGGGTTAAACACCTGGAATCAGAGGTTTTCCAATCCCTGGTGATAGGGCAGGGTGTGGGCTGTGATGATCTCCTTCTAATGCGCTGATGTAGAAATACCGTTTATGGCCGCTGTAAAAACACAATACGGCGGTCATTAAGAGGTTACATTTAACAAAAGTTTATGGACTTTTTAAAATGTTTTGTTTGATTTAGGATTAAAATTACTAAATTATTAAAAGGTGGAAAAAGCCTTTATTTTGTAATCTCTAGTATATATATTTTTACATTTTCAAATGAACACAAAATGAACATTGTGGAGCTCATTTACTTACACGGTCCACGGAGTTCACAGGAAGGGCATTGTCAGACGATATAATTCACTAAGATTGTTCACCCAATATCCTGCATGTGTCGCTTCCCCGCTTAGGTCCGAAAGAGTTCACCTTCTTCTTCCTGGTGTATGTAAGTGCATTGTGCTGCGACACAGTCTGCATCAGTCGGATCATCCGACTGCACGCCCCCAATTTTTGTCGCATAAAAGCCAGCGAGCTGTGCCAAAAACGTATCGCCTATGACACAATTCCAGGGCCGACCCCTGTAAGGTACCTGTCACAGCTGTGCAAGACCCAAAAACGTCAGAAAGTCTGACGAATGTGCGCGCATGGACCCTTAGTAAATAAGCCTCTATATATGAATTCACTATTTTGCGCAAAGGCGCAATGTTTTCTTTAGTGTAGCTGGGGATCTTTTTTATTTTTATTATTATTTTTTACTTTATATGTCCCGCATGAGGCCATGAAAGACCACTGCAGGAGATTTTCACAGTTATGTTTTTTTTTTTTTTTTTTTTAAATGTGTACAATTTTTTTTATTTTACAAGTTTTCAACAAGAGCCCCAGTTACAGGTGAGATGACCAGCTGTGGGGGAAGATGTATGGGGCAGAGCTGTACTGGGTCTGATCCATGATGATGATGATGATGATCATCTGATTATCTGATTATTTGCTCAACCCTTGCAGAGCCCTCACTGCAGACTCTGGACCTGCACCTGCTGATGTATTTAATCAATGTCCTGCCCAAGAGAGGTTAAAGAAGACAGCTTCCAATAGATCAATGTCCTTTGTGATTTTAATTGGTATAACAAAACCAGTAGCTGTCTTGTAGATAGGATAGTGGTGTTTCAGAGTCATTGGAGGAGATGTATCATTGCTTGTAAACCCTATAAATTCCCTCCCTCTATCTTCTTGTCTAGTTTGTCTATTGCCTATGTGGGTCAGGAAGCTAAATTAATAAGAACCATTTAATAAGATTGTACTCTACAGGCATAGGGTTGGCTAAATAATATACAAATAAGATATCCAGGATGAGAAAAGGAAAACAATGCTGCCCTCTAGTGCTACCTGAATGTCCTCACACTATGAAGGCAGACCTAGGCAGCACCATCAGTGAGTGTGCAGGTGCTGCACCATTCCTCCAGTACTGTGATTGCGGCACTTATTATTATTAAGGAGATTAAGCTAGTGAGGCTTTCCTCCTATCTCACAATGAAGGTTAATTGTTAGCTACAAAGTGGCTTCCTGAACAGTCTGCTGCTACATGGCTGGCACTGGAGTCCTGTAGGCTTATACTGTAATCAGACAAGCAGGGACAGGGCCGCATCTGCCATGAGATGAGATGAAATCTAGCCTCAGGCGGCAGAATGCAGAGCTCTTTGGGGAACGGCATCATTTCCAATCATATGGTAGTCAATTGATGCACCCTTTAGCGCCCTAATCACACACCAGGTGAATCAATCGCACCTGTCTCTTGAAGACAGGTGCGATAGATATGGCGAGCGACGCAGCACTTTTCCAGCTGTCTGCATTGCTCCATACTATTCAGGGACATTGGCACTGTGTGATGACCACACACCGCCTGTGTGTCTGTGCGGAGCTGCGGCTGACAAGAAGAAGGGAGCTGTGCGGCGTGGCAGCACACTGCCTGCTGGTTAGTATCAGTTTTTTTTATTTTTATTGGCAAAGTATCCATTAAACCGGGGAAGGGGGGGGGTTTGAGGGATCTCCATATATTCATATGGGGGCCGGATACTCTTTATAATCGGAAGCTCTGTATATAGTTAGACTTGATGGGGGAATTATATATGGTGGGTGGCTATATGTTGGGCTGTATATAAATTGACTGTGATGGGGCATCTGAATATAATAAAACTGGGTTGGGGGAATTAAAATATGGGGCAAGTGAATAAAACTAGTGGGGACTATATAGGAGACTGTATATAGTAAAACAGAGGCGGGATCTAAATATGGGGGCAACATATTAATTAAACTGCGGGGATACTATATGGGAGGCTGTATATAATTAAACTAGAGGGGGTTGGCTATGTATTGGGGTCAGATACTAATTCAACTGGGGTGGTGGACTATCTGGGAGACTGTTTATAATTAAACTAGGGGCGGCTGTTAATAGGGTGCAGAATATAGCTAAGCTGGGAGGGCTGCATATGTCGGGACAGATTTTATTGAAGAAGAGGGTCTGTATATACTTTTATATATATATAATTGGGGGGGTATATTAAAGTGCTTAAAATAATAATAATAGAGGGGGTGTTGTACATGGTATAATTCCAGTAAAATATTAATATATATGGATGGGTGTTTTATATGAGGGGGAAGCGTATGGTCATTTGTGTTGTGAACATACCATTTAGGAGCACAGTGTTATCCAGGTGACTTTGTACTGTAAGTTACTGTGGTATTTTTAGGGACACCAAGTAGAGATGTGCTGCACAGAGCTGTAAATGCAGCTGTGATACGTCATGGATAGGAAAACCTGTAATAAAGTCCTCCTCCTGATGGAAAAGCTTGTCATCTATAAGGTACTAGATGCCACTAATGACTCTCAGAATCTGTAGTTGTTCATAGAGTGTTAGTGAGCCTGCCTGTGGCTATGTTAACAATTGTTAGTAAAGTTTTCACCATTTACTGAACCAGGTGTGGATAATGTAATGGGTGTAGGCTACTGAAGGAGTGGGGCAGCATTTTAGTTTTCGCCACAGGCAGCAAATATGCTAGAATTGGCCCTCAGCTGGGAGTGGGCAGAGCTGAGGCAGGTACAGAAGAAGATTCATGTCCTGTCCTCCAGCCTCTTCCTGTGGCCCCCTGTCCTCCAGCCACCTCCTGTCCGCCATCCTCCTCCTGTGGCCTCCAGCCTCCTCCTATGGCCCCCTCTCCTCCAGCCTCCTCCTGTGGCCTCTTGTACTTCAGCCTCCTCCTGTGGCCTGCTGTACTCCTGCCTACTCCTGTGGCCTCCTGTCCTCCAGCCCCCTCCTGTGGCCTCCTGTCCTCCAGCCCTTTCCTGTGGTCTCCTGTCCTCCATCCTCCTGTCCCTCAGCCTCCTGTGGCCCCCTGTTCTCCAGCCTCCTCCTGTGGCCTCCTGTCCTCCAGCCACCTCCTGTCTGCCAGCCTCCTCCTGTGGCCTCCGGTCCGCCAGCCTCATCCTGGGCCCCCTGTCCTCCAGCCTTCTCGTATGGGCTCCTTTCCTCCAGCCTCCTCCTGTGGCCTCCTGTCCTCCAGCCTCCTCTCCTCCAGCCTCGTTTTGTGGCACCCTGCCCCCAGCCTCTTCTTGTAGCCTCCTCTCCTCCAGCCTCCTCTCCTGCAGCCTCCTGTCCTCCTGTGTGGCCTCCTCTACCTGTGGCTCCCTGTCCTCAAGCCTGCTCTTATTGTGGCCTTGTGGCCTCCTGTCCTCCAGTATTAAACAAAAAAAAAACTTTCTGCAGTATATGGTAGGAATGACCAGACCATCTAGGGTTAAAGTACCCTAAAGGGTCTAAAAAACTGTAAAAAAAAGTATATAAAAAGTATAAAAAATTAAAAAAAACCCTATAAATTCAAATCACCCCCCTTTACCTAGCAAACAAGGTAGGCATTGCTGCATCTCAAAATACCCAATCTATCAAAGTATAAAAACTGTTATTCCCAGCGGTGAACCCCATAATGGAAAATATGTCCAAATGTCCGAAATGCTCCATTTACACCATTTTATATTGTATAAAAATGTAATAAAAAGTGATCAAAAGGTCGCACAGTCCACAAAATGGTGGCAATGAAAACTTAAGCTCATTTTGCAAAAAATTAAACAGCCCCGTACACTGAAAAATGAAAATGTTACACAAAACGTCACACAAAAAATGATTACGCATGATCTTGAAAAATGATGCTAGACTCCCTTCAAGGAGTTTGCATACTTTACCTGATCAACTTGCATGCAACTCCAAAATAGAGCCTTTCTTTCTATGGGAGATGTTTTGTAACCCTTTGTTTCAATTTAGAGGCAATTATGCCCTGTATGTTCTTTTTTTAAGGCTTTTTAAGACTGAACATTAAATATGTACTGTATATTAAGCATGTTTTCTGGACCAAATGCTGTGTAGAAACTCAGACTCCCTGCATCATAGTCATCTATGATGCTAGGATTTCCTGTTTCCCTAGGGGACTATTGTCTTGCATTATAACAGTCAGTATAATGGACTTTCGATTGTTAGAGATAGTTATGATCCTAAGTGTCTGGATTCATGGTCATGGATGGAATACATGTTGGTGGATGTGGCTTCTTGCTTGTACAGAATTTAGAAATATTCATAAATTTACACATTTTTTAGTTAAACAATATTGCTGATTATAGTTACTAGATTTTGGGAGATAAGTCTTTGATCCAGGAGGGTTTATTCTGATCCGTTTTTTTTTACTCTAAGATATGAAAAATTGACTGGTGGGATTGAACTATGCGGATGTTTGGCATAATCTATATTTCAAGGTTTAACAAAATGATCAACACTCATAAAGCTGTTATAAGAAACAGAAACAAAACTGATGTCAGAAATACCCCACATAATCAATTAATCACTATGGGGGATATTTATCATACGCTGGCGCTTGTGCGCCAGCGTATGATAGCCCCGCCGCTGCAAATTCGCAGCCCGATACATGAAGAGGCTTCCGCCTCTTGATGTATCGGGCTGCCAGCAGCGCAGAGTTTATCCTACGGCAGGCAGGGCCTGGTGTAGAAAAAAACGCAGCCGCCGACTTTTCACATATGAAAAGTCGCCTACAGCAGCGAGTGCGCAGGCGCGGGGACAGTAACACCCCGCGCCGGCCCACTCCCGTCTGGCCGCGCCCTCCGCTCGGCCGGCCGCGCCCCCCCCTTCACGCCCCTTCACGCCCCACTGGCGTGAAGGTGGCGGATTGGGGAAAATAATCGCAAAAGCTAGCAATAAGCTAGCATTTGCGATTATTTCAGGGCCTCTGCGCCACTGGCGGTGCGCAGAGGTCCTGATAAATATCCCCCTATGTCTGGAGCAGGCTGCTAACTTTATCCTAAAACTTTATATTTGCTTTTAATCACATGTCTAAAGCAAATTGCAATGTATATAAAATTGGTATGTGGAATCAATATTGATTAAATAACGGTGATAAATTATACAGATCCTCATGCACACTAGACAATAAAGCTTCTTCTAAGCTTTAGATTATATGAAACCAACATATGCCATGGAACCCCTCTATTCATCTGGAAGATATCTAATTACAGCGGCAAACAAGGGTACCATACAGCACCACACACAGGTTCCATACAGTACCATACATCACCACACACAGGTACCATAGAGCACTACACACAGGTACCATACAGAAGCACACACAGGTACCATACAGTACCACACACAGGTACCATACAGCACCACACACAGGTACCATACACAGGGCCGGTTCTAGACAAAGTGGGGCCCTGGGCAAAACTAAAAGTGTGGCCCCAAAATAAAACTATTTTATGACCAGTCACAGTCAGTAAGGGGCTCCTTTAGTATGGTAAAACAAACTGTAATATGGTAGAATTTTATAGGAGATAGATAAATGATAGGGAGATTTATGGGCAGCATGGTGGCTCCGTGATAAGCACTACAGCCTTGCAGCGCTGGTCAACATCTGCAAGGATTTTGTATGTTCTCTCTGTGTCTGCATGTGTTTCCTCCGGGTCCTCCGGTTTCCTCCCACACTCCAAAAAATTACTGGTAGGTTGATTAGACTGTGAGGCCCATTGGGGAGAGGGACCAATATTTTCTGAAAGTAGACACCTGCCCCATTTTCAAAATTGCATCAAAGATTTTATAGACATAGGCACCTTCATGCAATTTTGATTCAAAATGAATCATTTTATTAAAAATACTTAAAATTTGACGTTGATGGCAAAAAATTTGATCCAAACAGAAAATGTTTACCTTCACATCTCCTAAATGTAATACATGGACATGTGTAGAGTTCACAAATGTCCCAAATTGATATGTTCACATAAATAAATCCACATAATATGACTAACACTGAAATAACTAAATATCTGCTTTTCAGCTAGACATTTTTAGACAGTCACAACCTGCAAAATATATGAATAAAACAGAATAAAAAGTAAAGGCGCCATAAAACCTATAGAATTTTGAAGGCAGACAACCAGGCGATGCATTTGGCAATTAACATTCAAAATTTCATCTAAAATATGTACAAATCCAGATACTTATATAAAGAAAATCTACTTTCCTAAAACAGTAAGATGTGAGGAGATCATACAGACCCCACATGTGTATATTCACCAAAATATGCAGCAAATGGAACTGCAGAAAATTCACACAGATGTATCACTGTCTGTTCCTTAGACAATGGTAACCCAAATAAATAACTATATATCCATAAACCTCTCTAATGAGCTAATAAAAGTAACTTTTAGATGTGCGCCATTGTATTAGCTGCACAATAAGAGAACCCTCCGCGCTTCATAAGAATGAGAGTGAGAACGTCATAACATGGGTGTAAATAATGGAGAATGATGGGAAATAAAAATTTTATTCCAGGACATGTGTGTGTTTTTGGTGTTACATATAACTTTATGGAAATGTTCTGGTCGCGGTGTAGTCACATTAGGTGAAGAGGATTGAATGTTCATCGTATCAGTCAATTTTCCCAACAAAAAAAAACTATCACAAAATAAAAGGGAATAAGAGAGAAAGGGCCACTTTTATCACTTTGTGCGCCTAAGTGTAGTAGTTGCGCCTAAAATCTGGTGCACTGTTTTCCAGAATTATCACAAGCTACAACCATCTGTGATAAGGTAATTTCCTGCCTCTTATTAATCACTTTACTTTAACACAGTTTAGGCGCAATTTTGGCGCAGTTAAGGCGCAATGTTAGATTCAGGCACTTACATGTGATCCTGCTACAAGCTCCTCTCTGCTTCTCCCACATCCCAGCATGAAGATAACACTCACAGCAGCACCGTGTGACACCCAGCATCCAGTGATCTCCTCATCAGTGGCTTCTCCTGGAGGATCCCCCAGTGCTGGTCTCCTGCTGCACCCCTGTAATTTTGCACAGTACCCCCCTCAGACACACTGGTGATACTGTGCAGAAGTACATGGGGGACACTTGTCTGTAGTATCTGCAACATTCTGCAAAGTTCTCTTCTCTCTTGCTCTGAGCTCAGGATTCTGCAGAATGTTTTGTAAATAGAAGGTGATGAACTGTAAATAGAGTCTACAGCTCCTGTCTGCAAAGTATCTCATGTCTGTATGATCTGTACTAGTGTCTGGCTGAGCTTTGCTGCTAGAAATGAGCTGTTCTGCAAAGGGGCTCAGTGCTTTCTTCTCAGATAACGCCACCTTCGGGCTGTAGTGTTTTAGCGCCCATTTTTGCGCCTAAATGAAAAGTCGCAAGTGATGAATATCATTAGTCGCAGCAAAACATCTGGATTGCTAGGATAAATGAGGGAAAGCTGGTTATTTTTGCTGCGCAGCTAGTTTGGCATTTAGTCGCAAAAATGGCACAAAAACGGTGCGCCTGAATGAAAAGGCGCAAAAACAACAGAAAAAAACGATTGATACATGTGGCCCATAGTGTGTTCTTAGATAATTCTGCATAGAGAAGGGTTAAAAAAATGAATATTAATTGATATTATCCCTTCTCAAAATGTAGTAACATATAAAGTGAATATTTCCATTATCTGTGAGGAGCAGCAGCTCCTGTGTGCAGCAAATTCTCCCTGCAGCCTGATGGCTAAGAATCTGGAGGGAGCTACAATTCAGGGAGCTGTATCTTTGACTCTGTGAAACATAGAACCTCACTTCTTTTTTCCTATGAAAGAAGAGAGTCTCCTCTTTTAAATGAATCTAAACTTGTGTTTCTAAAATGTAGGAAAAAGATAATAACTGTTAAACTGCCGTTGGGAGTGATTTTTATATATAAAAATGGCACCTGATATTCTCACTTTAAACCTGAATATCTTTGGATCCATAGCACCTAGAAACAAAATTCAAGATTCATTTGAAAGAAGAGATCCCCCCCCTTTCGCCCTGGGCAATTTCCACCTTTGCCTACCCTTAGCGCCGGCCCTGACCATACAGTACCACACACAGGTACCATACAGCACTACACACAGGTACCATACAGCACCACACACAGGTACCATACAGCACCACACACAGGTACCATACAGCACTACACGCAGGTACCATACAGCACCACACACAGGTTCCATACAGTACCATACAGCACCACACACAGGTACCATACAGTACCACACACAGGTACCATACAGCACTACACACAGGTACCATACAGCACCACACACAGGTTCCATACAGTACCATACAGCACCACACACAGGTACCATACAGTACCATACAGTACCACACACAGGTACCATACAGCACTACACACAGGTACCATACAGCACCACAAACAGGTACCATACAGCACCACACACAGGTTCCATACAGCACTACACACAGGTAGCATACAGCACCACACACAGGTACCATACAGCACCACACACAGGTTCCATACAGTACCATACAGCATTACACACAGGTACCATACAGTACCACACACAGGTACCATAGAGCACTACACACAGGTACCATACAGCACCACACACAGGTTCCATACAGTACCATACAGCACCACACAGTACCACACACAGGTACCATACAGCACTACACACAGGTACCATACAGCACCACAAACAGGTACCATACAGCACCACACACAGGTTCCATACAGTACCACACACAGATAGCATACAGCACCACACATAGGTACCATACAGCAGCACACACAGCTACCATACAGCAGCACACACAGCTACCATACAGCAGCACACACAAGTACCATAGAGCACTACACACAGGTACCATACAGAAGCAACCACATGTACCATACAGCACCACACACAGGTACCATACAGCACCACACACAGGTACCATACAGCACCACACACAGGTACCATACAGTACCATACATCACCACACACAGGTACCATAGAGCACTACACACAGGTACCATACAGAAGCACACACAGGTACCATACAGCACCACACACAGGTACCATACAGCACCACACACAGGTACCATACAGCACCACACACAGGTACCATACAGCACCACGCACAGGTACCATACAGCACTACACACAGGTACCATACAGTAGCACACACAGGTACCATACAGCACCACACACAGGTACCATACAGCAGAACACAGGTACCATACAGCAGAACACAGGTACCATACAGCAGAACACAGGATGCTTTTGGCATTATAGCATAGAACCTCAGGGATTCTGAGCATCCACATAGTCTCAATATTGTGGGGCCTAAGAAAAAGCCAACCAATACTGTAATAATTCAAACACTCACATTAATCAGAGTTATGGTTGACCTGCTTTTTTAAAGAATCACTGATGGTCTAATATATATTTGTTAAAATGTAAACATTTTAAATCAAAAATTGTAAATGTAAATAAATAGAAATGTTTAAATTTTCTTCATTTAGGTTAACAGCATTGACAGTTTTGAGTGGCAGAGACAACTACGCTATTACTGGGACCTAGATTTTGACAACTGTGTGGCCCGGATGGCTCTGTCGCAGTACACATATGCTTACGAGTATCTTGGTGCTTGTCCTCGACTGGTCATTACTCCTCTAACTGTAAGACTATTTCCTTTTTGTTAAGGGCTGTCACATATAGAGATGCAAAAAAAGATGCAATTTACATATTTAGATTGTGCTATCAGCATGTAATTTATTTGCATTATATTCATTCATTTCATTATAACATGTTGAATATTTATATAAATTTTTTATTTTCCCTAAGGATCGATGTTATTTGTGTCTCATGGGTGCTCTACAACTAGATCTTGGTGGAGCTCCTGCTGGGCCTGCCGGCACTGGGAAAACTGAGACCACAAAAGACCTTGCTAAAGCTCTAGCTATACAGTGTGTTGTATTCAACTGTTCTGACGGGTTAGACTACAAGGTATGTTAACGTGATTCAGTTAGCATGTGTTCAGCCAAGTATTATATGGCACCCCTTGAAATTAGGGGTTATCTGTACAGTATAATGCATGCACATAAGAAACCAACAGAGCAAGAGATGTTATTGATAGCACCCCCAGCTAATTGATGACTATTATGAATGAGATAAATACTGGTCCATGGTCATGTGTTGTCACACAGGTGCTTATCTACAGGAAGTAGACAATGAAACTTCCTGTTGGATAACAGCAGGTAACCGCAAGCAGAGATCTAGAATAAAGCGCAAGGAATTGATTCAGAAAGTATATTGGAAAATCTAATAACTTTTCATTACAAAAACAATGTCAATTATTTGCTGTAATGTGCTTAAAATCGACAACCCTTTTAAGTTCTCAGTGCTAAATTTTTGAAGAAGAATAAGCAGTAATTTTCACTGGAAAACCACCAGTATTACAACCTGCTATCACAGTGCATAATGACAAAATTTTCAACTCTGATCTAACTGTCTTGTAAATGTTTCCAAGGCACTTGTTCTTTATATTTCTTGCTGTATTTCTGCAGATGATGGGTCGATTCTTCAGTGGTTTAGCTCAGTCTGGAGCCTGGTGTTGTTTCGACGAATTTAACCGAATTGACATTGAAGTGCTTTCTGTCATTGCCCAGCAACTCATTACAATAAGGAATGCCAAAGCTGCAAAGGTAGAACTGATATCCTCTAATCTAAATATTACCATTCATTCTTTATGGTAGGGGAACATTTTTACTTTTTACTGTATTGTACAGCCTATTTACAGTACATTTGACCATACAGTCTACAATACATAATTCTACCATATTCCATAGGTTTAGGTCTAAATGCTAAAGCAAATATTTATGGGATGAATGGATCTGTTGCAGACCAAGAATTGTACCATGCTCAATGTAACTAGAAACAATGCCACATTGTAGCCATATGTTTGCTGTCATCATCACTTACGTTTTAGAACTTGACCATATAGGGATTATGTATAAACTTTGTAAACCCACAATGTGAGTAAATTTAAGAATGTTTGAAAATAATATAAATATAAAATCAGTGGGGACCTGATTACTGGCACCTTCTCCATCAGTTGATTGGAGAAACCTCAAATTACTTTCAAGCTGGTAACAAAATTTTGCCCCTTTATCTTTTTTTACCTTGTATCAACCATTTCAATATTTGTTAAAGGGGTATTCCGGGAATATGAGCGTCTGATACTAAAACCCATAATGCTATAAATAAATGAATGTAACAAAACTCAATGTCATTAGTTACAAAATAGTTTGATTTTATGATTCACAAAATTTTATGGCCTCTCTAAAGTATGCCGAGTTCTCACCAAGATGGCTGCCACTGGAAACTACAAGTCCCAAGATCCTTTAGTTCTCAGTAACTCCTCCCTCCTATTATGCTCTGCTCCCAGTGATGATCTAACAGGTTTTCTTGCTCTGTTACCATAGTAATGATGTGTAACTGCCGGCCATACTGGATGCACTGCAACCAACAGACTTCAGCCAAACATAGTGGTGATCACATGACCTGCCCAGGCAGGTGCAGAACATGTGGTGCAGACATGTGACCAGCGGCCACCTTCTGTCCTGTGTCCACTCAGCAACGGACAGCACGGAGGAAATTAACGGACTGATTAAAGGGCCTGTAGCATTTTAATTCTTCATTTCAGTGTATGTCAACAGCATTTTTTCTGCTAAGGGGTGCAACATTTTAAATAACAGCTAATTACATATAAGCTTATATTTTACAGATTCATTTGTATGTGAATTATGCTGATTCCTGGAATACCCCTTTAAGAATAGTAAATTATTTCACCCTTTTGATGTCTACTTTTTTATGTATCTTCCTCCGTAGCTCTCCAGATTTATGTTTGAAGGCAGAGAGATTAAGCTGGTTATGACATGTGCTGCATTCATTACAATGAACCCAGGCTATGCGGGAAGGACTGAGCTGCCTGACAACCTGAAGGCACTTTTCAGACCTTTCTCAATGATGGTACCAAATTATGCTTTGATCGCTGAGGTAGGTTTGCAGATTAGAAACATCATATCAATAAATAGTTATCTGTCCACTGTAAAATCTTGTTTTGTGTTTTTTTTAAAGGTCATTCTCTATTCTGAAGGTTTTGAGTCCAGCAAAGTTTTGGCACGTAAGATGACTCAAATGTATAAACTTTGCAGTGAGCAATTATCACAACAAGATCACTATGATTTTGGGATGAGAGCGGTGAAATCTGTCTTGGTCATGGCAGGGTAAGAGGCTCCTGTGCATTGTAATTTACTATGTTATACTTTCTATTATAAACCAGTCCTGTAAAATCCGGAAAACCTCTCTTTTTAAGATCACTGAAAAGAGAAAATCCAGACTTAAATGAAGATGTGGTTCTGATTCGTGCTTTACGGGACTCCAACCTTCCAAAGTTCTTAACTGATGATGCTGAATTGTTTAGGTATGTTAATAAGAAGAGCCATACAACATTCCTTTCCAAATGCTCACATATAATCAAGTCACAAGTTTGTAGAGCTTTATATTTAAACCTAATTAAATAAGAGAAACCTAGAAAAAACAAAAAACTAAAATATCCCAGATAAAATATGGCCTTGTTCATCCCATGCAAACAATATGCTTTCATTCTTCTGTGTGCTATACAATATGAATGGTGGATTAGTTTAATGGGGACAGGAATATCTTCTTATGACACAGGAGCTGTAACAAAAATACCCTGAAACTCTCCAAGCTCACATCCCACATTGAAGACAGTACAAGAAGGCTGGACAATTTTGAATCACTTGTAATCTTTTTACCTTATCATACAATATGATACAATATAAATAATTTATTATGTGTTTATGTGTTTTTCAGTGGAATTATTTCTGACCTTTTCCCTGGAGTTGTCATCCCTGAGCATGACTATGGTACATTACAATCTACCATAATAACTGTAATGCTAGCACGGGGTCTGCAGCCTGTGTCCAGCATGGTACACAAAGTCATTCAGTTCTTTGAGACCATGATCGTAAGACATGGAGTCATGTTAGTGGGACCTACAGGAGGAGGAAAGACAACGGTTTACCAGATCCTGGCAGATGCACTGACAGCCTTGTATGAAGCGGGCGAGACACATCATTTCTACCAGCCTGTTAAAACATATGTACTCAATCCAAAGTCCATCACAATGGGAGAACTGTATGGCGAAGTGAACAATCTAACCTTGGAATGGAAGGATGGTTTAATGGCACTGAGTGTTCGAGCAGCTGTAAATGACACATCAAAGGACCACAAGTGGATTATCTGTGATGGCCCTGTTGATGCTTTGTGGATAGAAAACATGAATACTGTTTTGGATGATAATAAGATGCTTTGCTTGGCAAATAGTGAGAGGATCAAATTTACACCCCAGATCCATATGGTGTTTGAGGTAATTCAATATTATGTAAAATTTTCTTTATATTTTCCACAACGTAATAATTTCCCTTAAAAGGAACCTGTCACCATGGACCTCATTTTCACTAAAGACAGGTTAAAGAAGCCCATTACAGCTGTATTGCAAATATGCCTTTCTGCTTTCTATATGCATTTGCATTACAATATACCTTCCACCCTGACAGAATCCTCTGTGCAGTCCCAGGGGATGGGCTCTTGTTTGGAGGCATTTCAAAAAACAAGATGTGATTTGTCTATGCTGCAGACCCCTCAGCCCCCAGCCCCCACCATTGTGTTCCTGTACAGGTCCTCCCTCTCCCGCTGACCAGGCTGTGAGCTCTGTGAAGGTGCAGGAGGGAGGAGCTGTACAGGAGCACAAAGCTGAAGGCCAAGAGCTGATGAGTCCATAGCACAGAATAGTCCTGTTGTTTTTTTAAATGCATCCAAACCAAAGCCCAACTCCTAGGACTACACAGAGAATTCTCTCAGGGCACAATGTAAGTAATAACATACAATTATGTTGTAATGCAAATGATTAAAGAAGGCAGATTTACAATGCAACTGAAATGGGATTCTGTAACCTGTCTTTAGTGAAAATGAGCTTCCCTTTAATGGTTTAACTCTACTGTCTACTGCACATCTGTCAAACATGTGGCCCTCCTTTAAAATATTTGGAGTGTAGCTCCCTTAAAAGAAAAAAAAAAGATAGGCAGATTGCCCAGGAGTCACCTCTAGCCACCAACAACACACTATAGGGGAAATATATCACCATGTTGTCTGGTTTCTCAGAAACGTAGAGCAGAAAACCAGACAGTGGGGGAGATGTATTTCTGCTGCCTCTTTTCAAAGTTTCCTGCTTTAAGCACACTTATGTGTTCTTATGTATCTCGGTGTTAGATACATAAGGACATGTGTTTTTTTTTTGGTGGTGTACATTTTTTGTGACTTTTTAGGCACATGGAAGTAAGCACGGTTAGTTGTACTCAGATTTGGGTCTAAAAAGTTTCTCGTATTTGTCTAAAAATAGGGGGTGAAGAAGGCACAAATCAAACATCTCTCTTGCAAAGATGCATTACAAATACTGCAATAGACAAACACATGGGCTAACCTCTTTAACCTCTTAACACTCTGGCGTAGCGGCAAAAAAAATGGGCAAAAACTCCCTGGAAAATGAAAAAAAAAATGTGCAAGAAAACAAGTCAAAACAAGTTATGTGTCCCCTGTGATAAATCCTCCATGTCTTCCTGTAAAAGTCCAGGGGTCTTGGCTTCAGTGGAGATATAATTATAACGGCTAAAAGGTGACAACATTGCTTTGTGATACTTCTCATCTGAAACTTGTTTGAGCCTGAGCCAGCAAGATAGCTGCAATCTATTGAAAGCTGAAAATTCTCATAACTGAAAAGCATAATGGTAACCAATATTGGGCCTAACATTACACTCTGTGGTTTTAAAAATGAAAAGGATGTGCATCTAACTCAAGCTGACTGGAGTAACATTAGTTTTGGTACCGTAGTTACATAGTAATCAGTGGCGGGCTAAGTGTCCCATGTGCCCCGGGCTGTTCACACAACTAGGGCTCCCCACCAGCATCCAAACCAACATGTGTCCGGATGTGAGGACTTAAGCACTACTCTATATGCTTAATCTTGTACTGTTTATAAAAGTAATTTAATGATGAACTGCAATCATGCTCTTATAACCCATCTATTAAGAAAAGTCGAACATTCCCGGACTGCATGAAACCCTTCACCCCGACTGCCGTCCAGACCAGATCTTCTAGACAGAGTCGGAGATGTGGTTGCTACCCCTGGTTGCCTGGCCTCTGTGCATCCTGCAGCTAAACTCCCCCTCATACTCTAAATACTCACGTATAACATACATTTACACCCCCCCCCCCCCCAAAAAAAAAAAAATGGGAAAAGTTATTGACTGGAGCACAACCCCTAGGGTAGGAAATGTAGCTGCTACTCATTAATGAAATGTCCTTCACCAGAGCCCCCCTTTACTGAAATGTCCACAGCAGAGCCCGCCTTTACTGAAATGTTCATAGCAGAGCCTGCCTTTACTCAAATGTCCACAGTAGAGTCCCCATTTACTGAAATGTCCACTGGCAGGGCCCTGATTTCTGAAATGTCCATAGCAAAGTCCCCCTTTACTGAAATGTCCACATGCTCCCTACTTCATTACTGTTATGTCCACAGTCGGGCTCTCTTCAAAACAAATTTAAAAAAGCTATGCTCACCTTCTGGCTTTTTCTCCCCAGTCCTGCAGCTTCGTCTTCTCCTCGCCCCGCGGTTCCATCTTTTCCTTCTTCTGGCCTGAGCGCATCACTATGACGCAGTGGTGGGTGTCGGTGCAGCGTGACGTCATAGTGATGTACCCAGGCTGGAAGACAGAAGACGGGGCCAAGGAGAAGAAGCCAGAAGATGATCATATACGGCCCGGGTGTTTAGATCTGGTACGTGGGCCATATGTTTTTTATAGCCCTTTTAACATTATGGTGTGGTTATCATTAATTTGTTAAGATAAATCACTAGAGCTACAAGAACTCACATTGTAGCCCTTGCATAGATGATGCAGTTACAGATAGATGATGGACCTTTTCTCCTCTCCTCTAATAACTCAGTATGCTCCAATACTATATTTGAAGATGTTCGCAAGATGTTCCTTCTAATGCCACTTCCTTACCAAAATGCATAGAAAGTTTTAATACAAAGAAAAATAAGTTCCTAGTGATATAAACACTAAAAGTGTCTCCTAGCTAAGCGATGGCGTCACTAAACTGAGCAGCTTGGATCTAAATAGCTCAAAAATGAAGTTAACATAGAGCTTTCTAGCATCTGTTATATAATCTTTAAAGGACACCTGTCATCAGGTCTCTGTCACTATTTCTGTCAACTCTACCTGTTGGAGCAGCTCACAAGGATTCCATCCCATCCTTTATCTAGTCAAGTTATACATTACTTATTCTAAAATCATATTTTCTTTATTATGTAAATGAGGCTGGTCACATGGTTAAAGGCAGTGATGTCACCCCTGTTAACCCTCCCCTCTCCTCCCCCTGCTTATGTCTGTGTGTAATGTATAGTAAAGCATTGCTAGTGTCTTTGCTTTATCTGCTGACATGCTCTCTCCTCCTATACACATGTGAGAGACAGACATCAACTACACAAGTACCTGGCATGTTCTGCTATAAGATGGCTGCCTGGAGCTGTTGCATCTCTCCTATACACACACAGGCTGCAGGGGGTGTGACCGCCAGTACCAGGAAGCACATGGAGGAGCCATTTCACCATTATCCATCACACCATTATACAGGCTGTCAATCATGTGTATAGGAGTATCTCATACACACAGGCTGCAGGCGGCGCCAGCACCAGGGAGCACATGGAGGAGCCATTACACCATTATAAATCACATCATTATACAGGCTGTCAGTCAAGCACTGGGGGTGTGGCTGTGCCTCCCACTCGTGAATAAGCTGGACAGCTTGAATATGCTAATGACTTATTGGACATCTCTAAGGACATTTGCATACAGCTGCAGGACCTTATTGCTTAAGTTTACAGGCATGTAGAGGGACAATGAAGGGATAGAGACAATGCTTTCTAATGGCAGTTTATGAAAATATATTTAGTTTAGGGGGTTAATTTGACTGACGGTACATGGAATAGCATAGCCATACCAATAAAAAACTCTAGTCTTTTAATGAAGTAATAATCAATTTATCTTGCTAAGCATATTCTTTATGTTATAGGTCCAAGATTTAAAAGTGGCGTCTCCTGCTACTGTAAGCCGATGTGGAATGGTTTATATTGATCCTGAGGAGCTGAAGTGGATGCCCTTTGTACAAACCTGGATAGCAGGACTTCCACCTAAAGTATGTGCCCCATAAGCATTTATGTAAACGTGAGAACAAGTCAAAGTTTAAAGTTAGTTGATAAAATATTAACTGTTTGTTCCCTTTTATCCATATTGTAATGTTACAGCAGTATTGATAAGGCTATAAAGTAATTTTTATATGCAGCTCACATTTTTCAGCTATATCTGTAACTGCTTGTATTTCAAGTTCATGGATCCACCAGTCTGATGGGATCGGAAAGATGAGATTCACATCTTTAATATGACACCAAAAATGAGTCTAAAGTGACACTTCCCCTGCAGCCTCTAAACTTGTCTAATTTCCGGCAATATATTATAATTCTTTGCTCATTTGCAAATTACTTTGGAGGATATTTTATTAATAGGTAAAAGAAAAGAATGACATTTCACATTTCATACGCAGTCTAAGGAACTATTCTTTTAAAGAACACCTGTCATCAGGTCTCTGTAACTAATTCTGTCACCACAAACTGTGGTATACACATGTGTGAGACACAGACATCAGCTACACAAGTACCAGACATGTTCTGCTATATACATGTGTGAGACACAGAAAACAGCTACACAAGTACCTGACATGTTCTTCTATACACATGTGGGAGACTTAGACATCAGCTACACAAGTACCTGACATGTTCTGCTATATACATTACACACAGACTAAGCAGGGGGAGGAGAGGGGGGGTTAACAGGGTGACATCACTGCCTTTAACCATGTGACCAGCCTCATTTACATAATAAAGAAATATGATTTTAGAATAAGTAATGTATAACTTGACTAGATAAAGGATGGGATGGGCACCACCCTTCACTCCCCTTCACGCCCACTTGGCGTGAAGGTGTCGTAATTGGGGGACAAATAAATCGCAAAAGCTATGCAATAAGCTAGCATTTGCGATTATTTCAGGGCCCTGGCGCCACTGGGGGTGCGCAGAGGTCCTGATAAAATATCCCGCCTAGGTCTGGAACAGGCTGCTAACTTTATCCTAGAACTTTATATTGCTTTTAATCACATTGTATCAAGCACATTTGCAATGTATATAAATTGGTATGTGGGAATCAATATATGATTAATAACGGTGATAAACTTATACCAGATCCTCAGGCACACTGACAAAAAAGCTCTTCTAAGCTTTCTAATTATATGAACCAACCATAATGGCCATGGACCCTCTCTATTTCCATCTGGAACATCTCTAATTAAGCGGCAAACCAACGGTACCATACAGCACCACACACAGGTTCCTACATACCATACATCAAATACCACACACAGGTACCATAGAGCACTACACACAGGTACCATACAGAATCACACAGTACCATACAGTACCACACAGGTCCCATACAGCACCCACAGGTACCATAACACATGGCCGGTTCTAGACAAGTGGGGCCCTGGGCAAAACTAAAAGTGTGGCCTCCAAATAAAACTATTTTATGACCAGTCCCGTCAGTAAGGGGCTCCTTTAGTATGGTAAAACAAACTGTAATTGGTAGAATTTTATAGAGATAGATAAATGATAGGGATATTTGGGCAGCATGGTGGCTCCGTGATAAGCACTACAGCCTTTGCAGCGCTGGTCCACATCTGCAAGGATTTTGTTGTTCTCTCTGTGTCTGCATGTGTTTCCTCCGGTCCTCCGGTCCCCGGTTTCCTCCCACACTCCAAAAAATTACTGGTAGGTTGATTAGACTGTGAGGCCCATGGTGGAGAGGGACCAATATTTTCTGAAGTAGCACCTGCCCCGCATTTTCAAAATTGCCATCAAAGATTTTTATGACATAGGCACCTTTCATGCAATTTTGATTCAAATGAATCATTTTATTAAAAATACTTAAAATTTGACGTTGAGGCAAAAAATTTGATCCAACAGAAAATGTTTTTACCTTCACATCTCCTAAATGTAATACTTGACATGTGTAGAGTTCAAAATGTCCCAAATTGATATGTTTCACATAAATAAATCCACATAATATAATAGACTAAACACTGAAATAACTAAATACTCGCTTTTCAGCTAGACATTTTTTAGACAGTCCACAACAACCTGCAAAATATGAAAAACAGAATACAAAGACAGGCCGCCATAAAACCTATAGAATTTGAAGGCAGACACCAGGCGATGCATTTGGCAATTAACATTTCAAATTTCATCTAAATATGTACAAATCCAGATACTTATATAGTAAAATCTACTTTCCTAAAACAGTAAGATGTGAGGAGATCATACAGACCCCACATGTGTATATCATCACCAAAATATGCAGCAAATGGAACTGCAGAAATTCACACACACAGATGTATCACTGTCTGTTCCTTAGCCAATGGAACCCAAATAAATAACTATATATCCATAAACCTCTCTAATGAGCTAATAAAGTAACTTTTAGATGTGCGCCATTGTATTAGCTGCACAATAAGAACCCTCCGCCTTCATAGAATGAGAGTGGCGAACGCATAACAATGTGGTGCAAATATGGAGAATGATTGGAAATAAAAATTTTATTCCAGTGACATGTGTCGTGTTTTGGTGTTACATATAACTTTATGGAAATGTTCGGTCGCGGTAGGTCACATTAGGTGAAAGTTGAATGTTCAATCGTAGCGTCAATTTTCCCAACAAAAAAAAGCTATCACAAAAATAAAGGAATAAAGTAAAGAAAAGCGCCATTTTTAGCACTTTGTGCGTCCTGAAGTGTAGTAGTTGCCGCCTAAAATCTGTGTGCACTGTTTTTCTTCCAGATTATCACAAGCTACAACCATCTTTTGATAAGGTACTTCCTGCCTCTTATTTAATCCTTTACTTTAACAAGTTTGAGGCGCATTTTGGCGCAGTTAAGGCGCAATGTTGATTCAGGCACTTACATGTGATCCTGCTACAAGCTCCTCTCTGCTTTCTCCCACATCCCAGCATGAAGATACACTCACAGCCCCGTGTGAGCACCCCAGCATCCAGTGATCTCCTCATCATGGCTTCTCCTGGAGGATCCCCCAGTGCTGGTCTCCTGCTGCACCCCCTGTAATTTTGCAACTTACCCCCTCATACACACTGGTGATACTGTGCAGAAGTACATGGGGGACACTTGTCTGTAGATCTGCACATTCTGCAAAGTTCTCTTCGCTCTTGCTCTGAGCTCAGGATTCTGCAGATGTTTTTTAAATAGAAGGTGATGAACTGTAAATAGAGTCTACAGCTCCTGTCTGCAAAGTATCTCAGTCTGTATGATCTTACTAGTGTCCCTGGCTGAGCTTTGCGCTACGAAATGAGCTGTTCTGCAAAGGGGCTCATGCTTCTTCTTCTCAGATAACGCCACCTTCGGGGCGGTAGTGTTTTACGCCCATTTTTGCGCCAAATGAAAGAAGTCGCAAGTGATGAATATCATTAGTCGCAGGCAAAACATCTGGATTGCTAGGATAAATGAGGGAAAGCTGGTTATTTTGCTGCGCAGCTATTTTGGCATTTAGGTCGCAAAAATGGCACAAAACGGTGGGCGCCTGAATGAACAGGCGCAAAAACACACAAAAAAACGATTGATACATGTGGCCCCATAGTGTGTTCTTAGATAATATTCTGCATAGAGAGGGTTAAAAAAATGAATATTATTGATATTATCCCTTCTCAAAATGTAGTAAACATATAAAGTTAATATTTCCATTATCTGTGAGGAGCAAGCAGCGCTCTGTGTCAGCAAATTCTCCCTGCAAGCCTGATTGCTAGAATCTGAGTGGAGCTTAGAATAAAAAGAGAATCGGGAGCTGTATCTTTGACTCTGTGAAACTAGAGCCTCACTTCTTTTTTCCTATGAAGAAGAGAGTCTCCTCTTTTAAATGAATCTAAACTTGTGTTTCTAAAATGTAGAAAAGATAATAACCGTTAAACTGGCCGTTGGGAGTGATTTTTATATATAAAAATGGCACCTGATATTCCTCACTTTAACCTGAATATCTTTGGATCCCATAGCACCTAGAAACAAATTCAAGATTCATTGAAAGAAGAGATCCCCCCCCCCTTCGCCCTGGGCAATTTCCACCTTTGCCTACCCTTATGCGCCGGCCCTGACCATACCGTAACCACACACAGGTAAGCCAACAGCAGCACTACACACAGGTACCATACACACATACACCACACACAGGTACCATACAACACCACACACTGTACCATACAGCACTACACACGCAGGTACCATACGCACCACACACAGTTTCCATACAGTACCATACAGCACCACACACAGGTACCATACAGTACCACACACAGTACCATCCAGCACTACAACAGGTACCATTACAGCAACCCCCCGTTCCATCCAGTACATACCCACCCACACAGGTCCATACAGTACCATACAGTTACCATCACACAGGTACCATACAGCACACACAGGTACCATACAGCACAAACAGTACTACGCCCCACCAAGTCATACAGCACTACACACAGGTACCATACAGCACCACACACGGTACCATACAGCACCAACACAGTTTCACCACATACACAGCATTACCACAGTACCACAGTACCACCATACCAAGAGCACTACACACAGGTTACCATACGCACCACAACACAGGTGTCCATACAGTACCATACATCAACCACACAGTACCACACACCACGTACCATACGCACTACACACAGTACCATACAGCACCACAAACCAGTACCATACGGCATACATCACCACACACAGGTTCCATACAGTACCACACACAGAACATACAGCACCACACATAGGTACCATACAGCAGCACACACAGCTACCATACAGCACACAACACCAGCTACCATACAGCAGCACACACAAGTACCATAGAGCACTACACCAGGTACCAACAGAGCAACACATGTACCATACAGCACCACACACAGGTACCATACATCACCACACCACAGTACCATACAGCACCACACACGTACCATACAGCAGCACACACAATACCATCGCAGACTACACACATGTACCATACACACTACACGACAGTACCATACATCACCACCACAGGTAACCATACAGCAACACACAGGAGACAAAAACCACACACACCACAGTTACATACAGAGCACACCCACAGGTACCATACAGTCCAACATCACACACACAGGTACCATAGAGCATACACACAGACCATACAGAACACCACAGGGACCATACAGTACCACCACATGTACCATACAGCACCACACACAGTACCATACAGCACCACACACAGGTACCATACAGCACCACACCGAATACCACGATACCGCACCACACACATGTACCATACCACCACACACAATACCACAGCACTACAACACCAGGTACCATACAGCACCACACACAAGTACCATACAGCACCCACACCCATCCATACAAGCACCACACACAGGTACCATACAGACACACTACACACAGGTACCATGCAGCACCCACACAAGTACCATACAGCACCACACACAGGTACCATACAGCACTACACACATTCCAAATACCAGCACACACAAGTACCATAGAGCACTACACCACAGGTCCACACAGCAGCACACACACATGACCAACAGCACCCAACACAGCTACCATTCAGCAGCACATACAGGTGACCATACAGCCACACCCACAGGACCATCACATCAGCCACACACAGCTACCATACACAGCACAACACAGGTACCATAACAGCACCACACCAGGTACCATACAGCACTAATACACAGTACCATACCGCCACACACAGGTCCCATACAGCACCACACACAGGTACCAACAGCAGCACACAGTACCATACCGCACCACACACGTACCTAAGCATCTACACACAGTCCATACAGCACCACACACAGTAACCATACAGCCAACCACACACAAGTCATACGTACCATACACTCCCACACAGGTACCATACAGTACCAACCAGTACCTACAGAGCACCAAATGTCCCATACAGCACCACAACAGGTACCATCAGCACCACACACACAGGTCCATACACCACACACAGGTACCATACAGCACCAACGCACAGGTACCATACAGCACTACACCAGGTACCATACAGTAGCAACACACTACGGTACCACGCACACACACAGGTACCAACAGCGAACCAGGTAACCCTACACAGAACACAGTTACCATACGCAGAACACAGATGCTTTTGGCATTATAGCATAGAACCCAGGGCTTCTGAGCATCCACATAGCCTCAATATTTGTGGGGCCTAAGAAAAAGCCAACCAATACTGTAATAATTCAAACACTCACATTAATCGAGTTATGGTTGCCTGCTTTTTTTAAAGAATCACTGATGGTCTAATTATATTGTTAAAATGTAAACATTTTAAATCAAAAATGTAAATGTAAATAAATAGAATGTTTAAATTTTCTTCATTTAGGTTAACAGCATGTGACAGTTTTGAGTGGCAGAGACAACTACGCTATTACTGGGACCTAGATTTTGACAACTGTGTGGCCGGATGGCTCTGTCGCAGTACACATGCTTACCGAGTATCTTGGTGCTTTCTCCGACTGGTCACTTACTCCTCTAACTGTAGACTATTTCCCTTTTGTTAAGGGCTGTCACATATAGAGATGCAAAAAAAGAATGCAATTACATATTTAGATTGTGCTATCACATGTATTATTTGATTATATTCATTCATTTCATTATAACAGTGTTGATCATTTATATAATTTTTATTTTTCCTAAGGATCGATGTTATTTGTGTTCTCATGGGTGCTCTACAACTAATCTTTGGTGGAGCTCCTGCTGGCCTGCCGGCACTGGGAAACTGAGACCACAAAGACCTTGCTAAAAGCTCTAGCTATACAGTGTTTTGTATTCAACTGTTCTGACGGGTTATACTACAAGGTGTTAACGTGATTCAGTTACGCCTGTGTCAGCCAAGTATTATATGGCAACCCCTTGAAATTAGGGGTTTATCTGTACAGTATAATCATGCACCATAAGAAACCAACAGAGCAAGAGATGTATTGATAGCACCCCCCACTAATTGATGACTATATGAATGAATAACTATGTCAGATCTACAGTTGTGTGTCCATCACCCAAGGTGCTCTTATCTACAGGAAGTAGACAACATGAAACTTCCTGTTGGATACACGCATGTAACCGCAAGCAGAGATCTAGAAAAAGCGCAAGGAATTGATTCAGAAGTATTGGAAATCAATAACTTTTCATTACAAAAACAATGTCATTATTGCGTAATGTGCTTAAAATCGACAACCCTTTTAAGTTCTCAGTGCTAAATTTTTGAAGAAGATAAATCAGTAATTTTACACTGAAAACAACCAGTATTACAACCTGCTATCACAGTGATAATGACAAATTTCAACTCTGATCTAACTGTCTTGTAATGTTTCCAAGGCACTTGTTCTTTATATTTCTGCTGTATTTTCTGCAGATGATGGTCGATCTTCTCTGGTTTAGCTCAGTCTGAGCCTGGTGTTGTTTCGACAATTTAACCGAATTGACATTGAAGTGCTTTCTGTCTTGCCCAGCAACTCATTACAATAAGGATGCCAAGCTGCAAGGTAGAACTGATTATCCCTATCTAAATATACCATTCATGTCTTTATGGTAGGGAACATTTTTTACTTTATACTGTATTGTACACCTATTTACGTACATTTGACCTACAGTCTACAATACATAATTCTACCATATTCCATAGGTTTAGGTCTAAATGCTAAAGCAAATTTTATGGGATGAATGGATCTGTTGCAGACCAAAATTGTACCATGCCCAATGTAACTAGAAACAATGCCACATTGTAGCCATATGTTTGCTGTCATCATCACTTACGTTTTAGAACTTGACCATATAGGGATTAAGTATAAACTTTGTAAACCCACAATGTGAGTAATTTTAAGAATGTTTGAAAATAATATAAATATAAATCAGTGGGGACCTGATTACTGGCACCTTCTCCTCAGTTGATTGGAGAACACCTCAAATATTTCAGGGTAAAAAATTTTGCCCCTTATCTTTTTTTACCTTGTATCAACCATTTCAATATTTGTTAAAGGGGTATTCCCGGGAATTGAGCGCTGATACTAAAACCACTAATGCTATAAATAATGAATGTAACAAAACTCAATGTCATTAGTTACAAAATAGTGTTGATTTTATGATTCACAAAATTTTATGGCCTCTCTAAAGTATGCCGAGTTCTCACAAAGATGGCTGCCACTGGACACTCCAAGTCCCAAGACCTTTAGTTTCCATAACTCCTCCCTCCTATTATGCTCTGCTCCCTGATGATCTAACAGGTTTCTTGCTCTGTTACCATAGTAATGATGTGTAACTGCCGGCCATACTGGATGCACTGCAACCAACAGACTTCAGCCAAACATATGGGGATCACATGACTGCCCAGGCAGGTGCAGAACAAATGTGGTTGCAGACATGTGACCAGCGGCCACCTTCTGTCCTGTGTCCACTCAGCAACGACCACAGCACGGAGGAATTAACGGACTGATTAAAGGCCTGAGCATTTTAATTCTTCTTTCAGTAGTCAACAGCATTTTTTCTGCTAAGGGTGGCAACATTTAAATACAGCTAATTACATATAAGCTTATATTTTACAGATCCTTTGTTGTAATTATGCTGATTCCTGGAATACCCCTTAAGAATGTAATTTTTCACCCTTTTGATGTCTACGTTTTTTATGTATCTCCTCCGTAGCTCTCCAGATTTATGTTTGAAGGCAGAGAGATTAAGCTGGTTATGACATGTGCGCATCATTACATATGAACCCAGGCTATGCGGGAAGAGCTGAGCTCCCTGACAACCTGAAGGCACTTTTCAGACCTTTCTCATGATGGTACCAATTATGCTTTGATCGCTGAGGTGGTTTGCAGATTAAAACATCATATCAATAAATAGTTAACTGTCCACTGTAAATCTGTTTTTGTTGTTTTTTTAAAGTCATTCTCTTTCGAGGTTTGAGTCCAGCAAGTTTTGGCACGTAAGATGACTCAATGTTAAAACTTTGCAGTGAGCAATTATCACAACAGACTCACTATGATTTTGGGATGAGAGCGGTGAAATCTGTCTTGGTCATGGCAGGGTAAGAGGCTCCTGTGCATTGTAATTTACTATGTTATACTTTCTATTATAAACCAGTCCTGTAAAATCCGGAAAACTCTCTTTTTAAGATCACTGAAAAGAGAAAATCCAGACTTAAAAAGATGTGGTTCTGATTCGTGCTTTACGGGACTCCAACCTTCCAAAGTTCTTACTGATGATGCTGAATTGTTTAGGTATGTTAATAAGAAGAGCCTAACCATTCCTTTCTCCAATGCTCACATATAATCAAGTCACAAGTTTGTAGAGCTTTATATTTAACCTATTAAATAAGAGAAACCTAGAAAAAACAAAAACTAAAATATCCCAGATAAAATATGGCCTGTTCATCCCATGCAACAATATGCTTCATTCTTCTGTGTGCTATACAATATGATGGTGATTAGTTTAAGGGGGACAGGAATATCTTCTTATGACACAGGAGCTGTAACAAAAATACCCTGAAACTCTCCAAGCTCACTCCCACATTGAAGACAGTACAAGAAGCTGGACAATTTTGAATCACTTGTAATCTTTTTACCTATCATACAATATGATACAATATAATAATTTATTATGTTTTATGTTTTTCAAGTGGAATTATTTCTGACCTTTTCCCTGGAGTTGTCATCCCTGAGCATGACTATGGTACATTAAATCTACCATAATAACTGTAATGCTAGCACGGGGTCTGCAGCCTGTGTCCAGCATGGTACACAAAGTCATTCAGTTCTTTGAGACAATGATCGTAACATGGAGTCATGTTAGTGGGACCTACAGGAGGAGGAAAGACAACGTTTACCAGATCCTGGCAGATGCACTGACAGCCTTGTATGAAGCGGGCGAGACACATCATTTCTACCAGCCTGTTAAACATATGTACTCAATCCAAGTCCATCACAATGGAGAACTGTATGGCGAAGTGAACAATCTAACCTTGGAATGGAAGGATGGTTTAATGGCACTGATTGTTCGAGCGCTGTAATGACACATCAAAGGACCACAGTGGATTATCTTGAGCCCTGTTGATGCTTTGTGGATAGAAACATGAATACTGTTTTGGATTACTGATGCTGGATCGTTAGCTGTGGGTCAATAGTGAGAGGATCAAATTTACACCCCAGATCCATATGGGTTTTGAGGTAATTCAATATTATGTAAATTTTCTTTATATTTCCACAACGTAATAATTTCCCTTAAAGGAACCTGTCACCATGGACCTCATTTTCACTAAAGACAGGTTAAAGAAGCCATTACAGCTGTATTGCAAAATGCCTTTCGGCTTTCTATATGCATTTCATTACATAACTTCCTCCACCCTGACGAAATCCTCTGTGCATCCCAGGGGATGGGCTCTTGTTTGGAGGCATTCAAAAACAAGATGTGATTGTCTATTGGCAGACCCCTCAGCCCCCAGCCCCCACCATTGTGTTCCTGTACAGGTCCCCTCTCCCGCTGACCAGGCTGTGGGCTCTGTGAAGGTGCAGGAGGGAGGAGCGTACAGGAGCACAAAGCTGAAGCCAAGAGCTGATGAGTCCATAGCACAGAATAGTCCTTTGTTTTTAAATGCATCCAAACCAAAGCCCAACTCCTAGGACTACACAGAGAATTCTCTCAGGGCACAATGTAAGTATAACATACAATTATGTTGTAATGCAATGATTAAAGAAGGCAGATTTACAATGCAACTGAAATGGATTCTGTACCTGTCTTTAGTGAAAATGAGCTTCCTTAATGGTTTAACTCACTGTCTACTGCACATCTGTCAAACTGTGGCCCCCTTTAAATTTGGAGTGTAGCTCCCTTAAAGAAAAAAAAAGATGCAGATTGCCCAGAGTCACCTCTAGCCACAACAACACACTATGGGGAAATATCTCACCATGTTGTCTGGTTTCTCAGAAACGTAGAGCAGAAAACCAGCAGTGGGGAGATGTATTTCTGCTGCCTCTTTTCAAAGTTTCCTGCTTTAAGCACACTTATGTGTTCTTATGTATCTCGGTGTTAGATACATAGGACATGTGTTTTTTGGTGGTGTACATTTTTGTGACTTTTTAGGCACATGGAAGTAAGCACGGTTAGTTGTACTCAGTTTGGGTCTAAAAGTTTCTCGTATTTGTCTAAATAGGGGGTGAAGAGGCACAAATCAAACATCTCTCTTGCAAAGATGCATTACAAATACTGCAATAGACAAACACATGGGCTAACCTCTTTAACCTCTTAACACTCTGGCGTACGGCAAAAAAATGGGCAAAAACTCCCTGGAAATGAAAAAAAAAATGTGCAAGAAAACAAGTCAAAACAGTATGTGTCCCCTGTGATAAATCCTCATCTTCCTGTAAAAGTCCAGGGTGTCTGGCTTCAGTGGAGTATATTATAACGGCTAAAAGGTGACACATTGCTTTGTGATACTTCTCATCTGAAACTTGTTTGAGCCTGACCAGCAGAGATAGCTGCAATCTATTGAAAGCTGAAAATTCTCATAACTGAAAAGCATAATGGTAACCATATTGGGCCTAACATTACACTCTGTGGTTTTAAAATGAAAGGATGTGCATCTAACTCAAGCTGCTGGATAACATTAGTTTTGGTACCGTAGTTACATAGTAATCATGGCGGCTAATTGCCCCATGTGCCCCGGGCTGTTCCACAACTGGGCTCCCCACCAGCATCCAACCAACTGTGTCCTGATGTGAGGACTTAAGCACTACCTATATGCTAATCTGGTACTGTTATAAAAGTAATTTAATGAACTGCATCATGCTCTTATAACCCATCTATTAAGAAAAGTCGAACATTCCCGGACTGCATGAAAACCCTTCACCCCGACTGCCGTCCAGACCAGATCTTCTAGACAGAGTCGGAGATGTGGTTGCTACCCCCTGGTTGCCTGGCCTCTGTGCATCCTGCAGCTAAACTCCCCCTCATACTCTAAATACTCCCGTATAACATACATTTACACCCCCCCCCCCAAAAAAAAAAAATGGGAAAAGTTATTGACTGGGCACACCCCTAGGGTAGGAAATGTAGCTGCTACTCATTATGAAATGTCTTCACCAGATCCCCCCTTACTGAAATGTCCACAGAGCAGCCCGCCTTTACTGAAATGTTCCATACAGAGCCTGCCTTTACTCAATGTCCACAGTAGAGTCCCATTTACGAAATGTCCCTGGCAGGCCCTGATTTCTGAAATGTCCATAGCAAGTCCCCCTTTACTGAATGTCCACATGCTCCCTCCTTCATTACTGTTAGTCCACAGTCGGCTCTCTTCAAACAAATTAAAAAAAGCTATGCTCACCTTCTGGCTTTTTCTCCAGTCTGTCAGCTTCGTCTTCTCCTCGCCCCGCGGTTCCATCTTTTCCTTCTGCGGCCTGAGCGTCACACTATGACGCAGTGGTGGTGTCGGTGCAGCGTGACGTCATAGTGATGTACCCAGGCTGAGACAGAAGACGGGGCCAAGGAGAAGAAGCCAGAAATGATCATATACGCCCGGTGTTTAGATCTGGTACGTGGGCCATATGTTTTTTTAGCCCTTTAACATTATGGTGTGGTTATCATTATTGTTAAGATAATCACTAAGCTACAAGAACTCACATTGTAGCCTTGCATAGATGATGCAGTTACAGATAGATGATGGACCTTTTCTCCTCTCCTCTAATAACCAGTATGCTCCAATACTATTTTGAGATGTTCGCAAGATGTTCCTTCAATGCCACTTCCTCTCCAAATGCATAGAAAGTTTTAAATACAAGAAAAATAAGTTCCTAGTGATATACACCCTAAAAGTGTCTCCTAGCTAAGCATGGCGTCACTAAACTGAGCAGCTTGGATCTAAATAGCTCAAAATGAAGTTAACATGAGCTTTCTAGCATCTGTTATATAATCTTTAAAGACAACCTGTCATCAGGTCTCTGTCACTATTTCTGTCAACTCTCCCTGTTGGAGCAGCTCACAAGGATTCCATCCCATCCTTTATCTAGTCAAGTTATACATTACTTATTCTAAATATTTTCTTTATATGTAAATGAGGCTGGTCACTGGTTAAAGCCAGTGATCACCCCTTTAACCCCCCTCCTCCCCCTGCTTATGTCTGTGTGTATGTATAGTAAGCATTGCTAGTGTCTTTGCTTTATCTGCTGACATGCTCTCTCCTCCTATACACATGTGAGAGACAGACTCAACTACCACAGTACCTGGCATGTTCTGCTATAAGATGGCTCCTGGACTGTTGCATCTCTCCTATACACACACAGGCTGCAGGGGTGTGACCGCCAGTACCAGGAGCACATGGAGGACCATTTCACCATTCCATCACACCATTATCAGGCTGTCAATCATTTGTATAGGAGTATCTCATACACACAGGCTGCAGGCGGCGCAGCACCAGGGACACATGGAGGAGCATTACACATTATAATCACATCATTATACATGCCTGTCAGTCAAGCACTGGGGTGTGGCTGTGCCTCCCACTCGTGAATAAGCTGGCCAGCTTGAATATGCTAATGACTTATTGACATCTCTAAGGACATTTGCATACAGCTGCAGGACCTTATTGCTTAAGTTTACAGGCATGTAGAGGACAATGAAGGGATAGAGACAATCTTCTATGGCAGTTTAGAAAATATATTTAGTTTAGGGGGTTAATTGACTGACGTACATGGAATACATAGCCATACCAATAAAAAACTCTGTCTTTTAATGAAGTAATAATCAATTTATCTTGCTAAGCATATTCTTTATGTTGGTCCAAGACTTTAAAAGTGGCGTCTCCTGCTACTGTAAGCCGATGTGGATGGTTTATATTGATCCTGAAGGACTGAAGTGGATGCCCTTTGTACAAACCTGGATAGCAGGACTTCCACCTAAAGTATGTGCCCCATAACGCATTTATGTAAACGTGAGAACAAGTCAAAGTTTAAAGTTAGTTGATAAAATATAACTGTTTGTTCCCTTTTATCCATTTGTATGTTACAGCAGTATTGATAGGCATAAAAGTAATTTATATCAGCCTCCATTTTTCAGCTATATCTGTAACTGCTTGTATTTCAAGTTCATGGACCACCATCTGATGGGTCGGAAAGATGAGATTCACATCTTTAATATGACACCAAAAATGAGTCTAAAGTGACACTTCCCCTGCAGCCTCTAACCTTGTCTATTTCCGGCAATATATTATAATTCTTTGCTCATTTGCAAATACTTTGGAGGATATTTTATTAATAGGTAAAAGAAAAGAATGACATTTCACATTTCATACGCAGTCTAGGAAACTATTCTTTTAAAGAACCCCTGTCATCAGGTCTCTGGTAACTATTCTGTCACCACAAACTGTGGTATACACATGTTGAGACACAACATCAGCTACACAAGTACCAGACATGTTCTGCTATATACATTGTGAGACACAGAAAACAGCTACACAAGTACCTGACATTTCTTCTATACATGTGGGTAGACTGTAGACATCAGCTACAACACTACCTACATGTTTTCTCTATACCATGTGGGAGACCCAGACATCACTACACAACTACCAGACATGTTCTGCTATACACATGTATGAAAACAGACATCCAGCTACACAAGTACCTGACATGTTCTACTATACACATGTTGAGACACAGACATCAGCTACACAAGTACCTGACATGTTCTGCTATACACACTGAGAGACAGACAACATCAGCTACACAAGTACCTGGCATGTTCTGCTATACACATGTGTGAGATACAGACATCAGCTACACATGTACCTGACATTTCTGCTATACAACATGTGAGAGATACGACTAAGCTACACAAGTACCTGACATGTTCTGCTAACACATGTGAGAGACACAGACATCAGCTACACAAGTACCTGCCATGTTCTGCTATACACATGTGTAGACACAGACATCAGCTACACAAGTACCTGACTGTTCTGCTATACACATGTGAGAGCACAGAATCAGCAAACACAAATACCTGACATGTTCTGCTATACACTTGTGTGAGACACAGACATCAGCTACACAAGTACCTGACATGTTCTGCTATACACTTGTGGACACAGACATCGGCTACAAGTACCTGACATGTTCTACTATACACATGTGAGAGACCAGACATCAGATACACAGTACCTGACATGTTCTGCTATCAACGTGAGAGACACAGACATCAGCTACACAAGTACCTGGCATGTTCTGCTATACACATGGTGAGATACAGACATCAGCTACACATGTACCGACATGTTCTGCTATACACATGTAGAGATCAGACATCAGCTACACAAGTACCTGACATGTTCTGCTATACACATGTGAGAGACACAGACATCAGCTACACAACTACTGCCATGTTCTGCTATACACATGTGTGAGACACAGACATCAGCTACACAACTACCAGACATGTTCTGCTATCACCTGTATGAACACAGACATCAGCTACACAAGTACCTGACATGTTCTACTACTATCATGTGTGAGACACAGACATCAGCTACACAAGTACCTGACATGTTCTGCTATACACACGTGAGAGACACAGACTCAGCTACACAAGTACCTGGCATGTTCTGCTATACACATGTGTGAGATACAGACATCAGCTACACATGTACCTACATGTTCGCTATACACATGTGAGAGACACAGACATCAGCTACACAAGTACCTGACATGTTCTGCTAACACATGTGTGAGAACACGACATCAGCTACCAGTACCTGCCATGTTCGCTATACACATGTGTGAGACGCAGACATCAGCTACACAAGTACCTGACATGTTCTGCTATACACATGTGAGAGACACAGACATCAGCAACACAAATACCTGACATGTTCTGCTATACACTTGTGTGAGACACAGACATCAGCTACACAAGTACCTGACATGTTCTGCTATACACTTGTGTGAGACACAGACATCGGCTACACAAGTCCTGACATGTTCTACTATACACATGTGAGAGACACAGACATCAGATACACAAGTCCTGACATGTTCTGCTACCACACTGTGTGAGACACAGACATCAGCTACACAAGTACCTGACGTGTTCTATACACATGTGAGAGACCAGACCAGCACAAACACTTTGATTATTTGATTACACACAGGTGGATTATATTAATCACCATCATCATTTAGGACAACTTTCAGTTTTTTAGATGCAGTACATGAAAAACTGAACTTGTGACCGCACCCCACTGAACTTCCGGAGTAAGTTTGCTGCACTGAAAGTAAGGGGACGAATAATACACCACAATTTTCAGTTTATTATCTTTACAAAAGTTTATATTATCCAATGAATTTGGTTCCACTTCACAATGATGTCCCACGTGTGTTAATTCTTCACCAAAAATTACAATTTTATATCTTTATGTTTGAAGCCTGAAATGTGACAAAAGGTAGAAAAGTTCAAGGGGACCAAATACTTTTTCAAGCCACTGTAAATCCATTGTGTTCTGTATAAGTTTATTAGGGTATAACTTGCGGGCCTCCATATAACCATTGGGAATATGGGTAACACGAGGTTGTCCTGAGAGGTTTTCTTTCTGCTTTACCTGGATTTTCCGCCAGCCATTGTAGACATATTTCCCAATGCCTGTCCCATTTTTATTTATTTTTTCTTACTTGCAGCTGTCTGATGAAATGAAGCAGTATTATTTTGGATTTGTTTGAGCGCTATGTTGAAGATGGCCTCAAATTTGTCACCAGAAATGCCTCAAGCTATCTCTCAAGTGGATATGAGTAAAGTAACAACACTTTGCTGTCTGCTTGATCACTGCGCTTGGAAAAGGAGGTCCTGACTTAAAAATGGTACATATGCTAATGGCTATGCCTCTTGAATATTATATAGATACAAAAGTGTGATTACCGTTGTGTATTTAATGGATAGATATTCAGTATTCTTTAATCTTAGTTAATTTTTAGCGAAACAGGTTTTTTTTTTCCAATTTGTGTAGTTTATTTTTATATTTTTGCTTATAAATTATCAAAATTTGTTTTTACTAATTGGGACATTTATGACCTAAGAATGTCCCAGTTTTGGTCAAAATTCTGAAAGAAAAGTTTTTGTGCTTATATAAGTGAAATTTGACTCTAAAAATGTGTGGCAGTTATGCAATTGATGGGTTTTAGTTGTTAAGGAGATTTGGTAAATACAAATAGTGCAGAAATGAACAATGTGTTGGTCTTTAGGGCCAGTGTAGAGTAGACCTTTAGCTGTGCCAGAATGATCATGTACTTGATGCTGGATGATTAATCTGGTGCAGTATGACTGGTGAGCTGCACCTCAATATTGAATTTTCTAGCACATGGCTATTTTCTGTCTGGTCACGCTCCCTATATAACCAGATCCCTTTTACGGAGGAGTTGGAATCAGCCTACATGGTCTACCTTTAATAAATGTGGCAAATGGCAAATTTAGTGCAATTACTCTAGTGTTTGCTGTAGATAGAGGGATACATCTCTATCAATGTAACAATGTCTTTGTTACAATAGTACAGCAGACAGCAACTCTTCATTCTTCAAAGCACTAGGGAATTTACATGGCTTGTACTGGTGTAAAAGCCATAAAATATTTCAATTCCTGGTGCAGGGCCTTGTGATCCATCTATGATTCTCCCTGCTGGTGCTGGGTCTGGCATAGAATTATCCAGGCAAGTGGCTGTGCTTAGATATACTAGGCCAGAGTCTCTTAGTATATCTGGCATGAAACTTTATAACCCAATTATTGACAATTTGTAATATCTGCGTAGCTTTTAGCATATTCTTTATCATTATTACTTTTTTATGATTTTTACAGGAGCAGTCAAAACTAAATAGTATGGTTTGCCAGACTTTTGTCTTTTGTCTATGTCTGGTCTGTTGGGTAATCTGACAGAAAATCATTGGGATGCTTTTGCAACTTGTCAGCTCATTTGAAATAACCCTGAGCCAGGTAAGAGTTGGAGGATGATCCCTTTAGTCATATGTATAGAACTGAATGTAGGCAAGTTGAATTTTATAGATTTCCATGTTAACGTATGTATTCCAAATAGGCCACTAGGTGTCACTATTTCTCAATCTACAGATAAAACATTCCCTGAATTGAAGCAAGGCATATTCCTGTGTCAAAAGTGCAGAAAACTATAATAATTATATATTTAAGGAGAAATATATTTTTCTGTTTGTTGAGCAGCATATTTTCGTTTGTCTTTGTTGTCCTCTAGCTCCCAACCTCTGGTGACATGGATGGTCTATATGGATTATGACACAAAGCGCCTGGATCCGTGGGAGAGAATTATACCTTCCTTTAAGTATAATAGCAGTGTGCCATTTTTGAAATGCTGGTTCCGACAACTGATCAGTGCGCTATGGTACCTCATGGAAAGCTCCTAGCTGTAAAACATTCTGTGGCTGTTACTGGCATCACAGGTGTTGGCAAGGTGGGTGGCATATACTGTTCAAGATATTTGTTAATACTGTTAGAAATGGAAAAGGTAACATATATCAATATCATATCCCATTACTAAAGATCCACTGCAGAGGCTACCAGCTGTGGAAATGTCCGCACAACTGAGGTAGTGTGAAACTACCATTCCTTGCAACTGATAATTTGGCAAATGCAATATCCTGCGGCTAAAATAAGCAATGGCGGATAACACAAAGCAATAGTTTTAGTCCTTAGGCCTGTGCAAGGGCACATGATTGTCTTGTCTCTGTATTATAATGGGTTTTATGTAATCCATATGGTAAATTATCATTCTAACTTACCACAATGGTATCATGTTCACAGTATTGGGTCATGATTGTTTTAGTATTTGTAAACAAAACTAGAGATGGTCTATTAGCATTATGAACTTTTAGGACTACTATGCAAAGACATCATAGGACACAGGATTTCTTCTCTGTCAAAAGACAATGTGTAGCCCAATGGACCCCATATAGTCAATACGATCTTGGGATGTCTATCATTTTACAAATCCAGCAGTCCACTATCTTCATTGTTGGCTTTTAATGGGACACGCCAATGGAAATAAAAACCATAGATGTGAACCAGACCCTACTGCTACACCATTTTTCTATGTATGTTTTGCTATTTCTGATTTTCAGAAATCTAAAACCTGTGGCTGTAGGAACTGCATGGACCAACATGTAACCCCAGGACATTTGATACTAAACAGTCATATTTCATGTTTGTTAGTAAATTGAGCTTAAATAGGTTCACATTAAAGAAGCTTCAAAAGCTGTGGACAAAATATTTACATGGTAATTCCCATATGACTTTTCTTAAGACAATAGTGTTCCCCTGGATTAAAATCATTTACTGTATATAAACTCTTGTACCTATTCAGTCTGTAGTAGCTCGAGGATTGCTAACAGAATACAAGAAGAAGCGCTATGTTTCTGTGTATATAAACTTTTCAGCACAGACATCCTCAGCACGAACACAGAAAATAATAGAGTCAAATTGGAAAGAAGCGAAAAACCATTCTGTTATGTAAGCTTAGCTTTTTTGCGACCAACAATATTTGGAATTTTTGACAACCCTAAATATAAATAAATTATACATCTAGAAATATTTTCTTTGAACACTCATAGTACTAATACTTTTCTACATGTGTAAATGCCCACTAGCAGTTCACCACTTCATGCAGTTTTCCATCCATAATGTTTGTTTATAAAACCTAATTTATTTCCTATCCAAGCAGAACTTGAGACACATAACACATAATAATAAGGTTGGTTTACAAGGTTTTATTTTAAAGCGTAACCATAATTTAGATATTTTTTATTGTGTGTGTGTGTGGGGGAGGGGGGGGGATGGTCACAAAGAAAACCTGAGCCTCCTTAGAGGTGGTGAGACAGTACCAGAAAGGTGTCCTCCACTGGTGGGAGGAAAGGTTCATATCAATCTGGACAACTCCTATACCTCCAGAACGCTGGTATGGAGGAAACATAGATAACACTCTAATAATCTCCCAGGGATCCGCACTGTATATAGAACCTTTGTATCATACATGAACAGAATGACTGTGAATTATATTCACATATACAGTTTAGAAACATCAAATTACATTTTTCGACTTACTACTTCCGCCTTGCCAGTAGAAACTGCCTGTCCAGCAACAATCGCAACATCCCAGCTGGGAGTTATTTCTGGCACATCGGAGTTGCAGTGATTGCACCATCCTGTGAGGTAGAAATTTAAAGGGGTATTCCATCTGGGCATTCACATTTAATTAAACTCATTTGCCATATGTAACATTTCTACATTGGATGTTATTAAAAAAAATATTCCTGTGTGAAGATAATTTCTCATAAATGTCACCATGTTGTCCCTTAGAAACGAGATAGCTTCTTTGGATACGACCACCTCAGTGGTGGCCAACTGCACTAATGAGCCCTGTCTGACTACCTGGATTCCGTTCATTCAGCGCACAGATTCGTGTGACAGGATGGCTGTGGGACATGCATAACTCCTCGACATTTATATTCAGAAACTTTTTGTTTCCTTGTGAATCACTCCAGCAAGGGTGCCGTATCCAAGGACACGTCTTGTTTCTAAGGCCATATTACTACAATTTATGAAAAATTATTTTCACTCTGGAACATTTCTTAATAACATCTAATTGAAGAAATGTTTATAATATGGCAGATTTAGAAAACTGAACGTAATGCCCAGACGAAATACCCTTAAGTATTTCAGAATCTTTAAAGTAAGTGATATGATCCTAATACACTAAAGAGAGCAGCAAATATTCAGCCAATAAGTTAGAGAACAATTGCTTGCACACAACATAAGAGAACACAATGCCCTAAATAGTTTACATTTTCTACATCAGGATTGTAGGATTACAATCTATATCGGGATTATTATACTGTAATTAACATCAAAAGATACTTACCTAGATAACTTATGACAACCACCTTCATACAATCTTGCATCCGTACATACATTTGTAGCCCGTCGATCCACCACTATGCTAATGCTGTGTCACCATCGGTATATGACAGTCAGTGCAGCCCAGCAGGATCATACTGTGTGTCATTACAGGGAGAAATGTATGTAATTTATGCAGAGAAATGCCCTTTCTAAAACTTTTACATCTAACGCCAATAACAAGACATTTACTATTAAAATTCAATAATTGCGGAAAAATAGTTTGTGGCTATAAGTTGTTGTATAATTGTTGGCCACCTGATGGTGCTACAGTACAGGCTTTTTTTTAGCGCTCACACACCACACACACCCTTACATATTACTGCTCTAATATTTCTAGGTAAATTAAAGTCCAAATGTGTAAATAACATTAATTTTGCTATAGAAAAACAGTGGCTAAACTTTAGCCTTTACAGTATGTAAGAACTGTTTTAGCATAGTTTTACAGTTCATGGGGAGGGAGAATCTTGATGTTTTATCTATTTTAATATGCTTATTTTGTAGCCTTCAAAGACAAGATTGGTTTCACAAAGCCAAGGGTCGATCTGTACCTAACTTTATGTGATCTGTATTCACACAGGTGCTCCTGTTAACAGATATCTCTCTCACCAACAACAATACCTGACATGTTCTGCTATACACATGTGAGAGACACAGACATCAGCAACACAAATACCTGACATGTTCTGCTATACACTTGTGTGAGACACAGACATCAGCTACACAAGTACCTGACATGTTCTGCTATACAAACTGTGTGAGATACAGACATCAGCTACACATGTTACCTGACATGTTCTGCTATACACATGTGAGAGATACAGACATAGCTACACAAGTACCTGACATGTTCTGCTATACACATGTGAGAGACACAGACATCAGCTACACAAGTTACCTGCCATGTTCTGCTATACACATGTGTGAGACACAGACATCAGCTACACAAGTACCTGACATGTTCTGCTATACACATGTGAGAGACACAGATATCAGCAACACAAATACCTGACATGTTCTGCTATACACTTGTGTGAGACACAGACATCAGCTACACAAGTACCTGACATGTTCTGCTATACACTTGTGTGAGACACAGACATCGGCTACACAAGTACCTGACATGTTCTACTATACACATGTGAGAGACACAGACATCAGATACACAAGTACCTGACATGTTCTGCTATACACACGTGAGAGACACAGACATCAGCTACACAAGTACCTGGCATGTTCTGCTATACACATGTGTGAGATACAGACATCAGCTACACATGTACCTGACATGTTCTGCTATACACATGTGAGAGATACAGACATCAGCTACACAAGTACCTGACATGTTCTGCTATACACATGTGAGAGACACAGACATCAGCTACACAAGTACCTGCCATGTTCTGCTATACACATGTGTGAGACACAGACATCAGCTACACAACTACCAGACATGTTCTGCTATACACATGTATGAGACACAGACATCAGCTACACAAGTACCTGACATGTTCTACTATACACATGTGTGAGACACAGACATCAGCTACACAAGTACCTGACATGTTCTGCTATACACGTGAGAGACACAGACATCAGCTACACAAGTACCTGGCATGTTCTGCTATACACATGGTGAGATACAACATCAGCTACACATGTACCTGACATGTTCTGCTATACAACATGAGAGACACCAGACATCAGCTACACAAGTACCTGACATGTTCTGCTATACACATGTGTGAGACACAGACATCAGCTACACAAGTACCTGCCATGTTCTGCTATACCATGTGTGAGACGCAAGACCTCAGCTACACAGTACCTGACATGTTCTGCTAACACTGTGAGAGACCAGACATCAGCAACACAAATACCTGACATGTTCTGCTATACACTTGTGAGACACAGACATCAGCTACACAAGTACCTGACATGTTCTGCTATACACTTGTTGAGACACAGACATCGGCTACACAAGTACCTGACATGTTCTACTATACACATGTGAGAGACACAGACATCAGATACACAAGTACTGACATGTTCTGCTACACACATGTGTGAGACCCAGACATCAGCTACACAAGTACCTGACGTTTTCTGCTATACACATGTGAGAGACCCAGACATCAGCAACACTTTGATTATTTGATTACACACAGGTGGATTATATTCACCATCAGTCATTTAGGACAACTTTCAGTTTTTAGATGCAGTACATGAAAAACTGAACTTGTGACCGCACCCTCACTGAACTCCGAGTAAGTTTGCTGCACTGAATAAAGGGGACGAATAATACCACACAATTTTAGTTATTATCTTTTACAAAAGTTTATATTATCCAATGAATTTGGTTCCACTTCACAATGATGTCCCACTTGTTGTTAATTCTTCACCAAAAATTACAATTTTATATCTTTATGTTTGAAGCCTGAAATGTGACAAAAGGTAGAAAAGTTCAAGGGGACCAAATACTTTTTCAAGCCACTGTAAATCCATTGTGTTCATGTAAAGTTTATTAGGGTATAACTTGCTGGCCTCCATATAACCATTGGGAAAATAGGGGTAACACAGAGGTTGTCCTGAGAGGTTGTCTTTCTGCTTTTACCTGGATTTCCTGCCAGCCATTGTAGACATATTTTCCCAATGCCTGTCCTCATTTTTATTTATGTTTTTCTTACTTGCAGCTGTCTGATGAAATGAAGCAGTATATTTTGGATTTGTTTGAGCGCTAGTTGAAGATGGCCTCAAATTTGTCACCAGAAAATGCACTCAGCTATCTCTCAAGTGGATATGAGTAAAGTAACAACACTTTGCTGTCTGCTTGAATCACTGCTGCTTGGAAAAGGAGGTCCTGACTTAAAAATGGTACATATGCTAATGGCATGCCTCCTTGAATATTATATAAGATACAAAAGTGTGATTACCGTTGTGTATTTAATGGATAGATATTCAGTATTCTTTTAATCTTAAGTTAATTTTTAGCGAAACAGGTTTTTTTTTTCCAATTTGTGTAGTTTATTTTATTATATGTTGCTTATAGGAATTATCAAATTTTTTTTTCCTAAATTGGGACATTTATGACCTAAGAATGTCCCAGTTTTGGTCAAATTCTGAAAGAAAAGTTTTTGTGCTTATATAAGTGAAATTTGACTCTAAAAATGTGTGGCAGTTATGCAATTTGAATGGAGTTTGTAAGTTGTTAAGGAGATTTGGTAAATACAAATAGTGCAGAATGAACAATGTGTTGGTCTTTGGGCCAGTGTAGATTAGACCTTTAGTGCTGCCAGAATGACATTGTACTTGATGCGGATGATTAATCTGGTGCAGTATAAGACTGGTGAGCTGCACCTCAATATTGAATTTTCTAGCACAGGGGCTATTTTCGTTCTGGTCACGCTCCCTTATATAACCAGATCCCTTTTACGGAGGAGTTGGAATACAGCCTACAATGTTCTAAGACCTTTAATAAATGTGGCAAATGGCAAATTTAAGTGCAAATTACTCTAGTGTTTGCTTGTAGATAGAGTGTACATCTCTATCAATGTAACAATGTCTTTGTTACAATAGTACAGCAGACAAAAGCACAGCTTTCATTCTTCAAAGCACTAGGGAATTTACCATGGCTTGTACTGTGGTAAAAGCCATAAAAATATTTCAATTCCTGGTGCAGGGCCTTGTGATCCATCTATGATTCTCCTGCTGGTGCTGGGTCTGGCATAGAATTATTCCAGGCAAGTGGCTGTGCACTAGATATACTTAGGCCAGAGTCTCTTAGTATATCTTTGGCATGAAACTTTATAACCCAAATATTTGACAATTTGTAATATCTGCGTATGCTTTTACGATATTCTTTATCATTATTACTTTATTATGATTTTTACAGGAGCAGTCAAACTAAATAGTATTGTTTGCCAGACTTTTGTCTTTGCTATGTCTGGTCTGTTGGTGGTAATCTGACAGAAAATCATTGGGATGCTTTTGATACCTTTGTCAGACATCAGTTTGAAGATACCCTGAAGCCAGGTAAAGTTGGAGGATGATCCCTTTAGTCATATGTATAGAACTGAATGTAGGCAAGTTGAATTTTATAGATTTCCATGTTAACGTATGTATTCCAAATAGGCCACTAGGTGTCACTATTTCTCAATCTACAGATAAATCATTCCCTGAATTGAAGCAAGGCATATTCCTGTGTCAAAAGTGCAGAAAACTATAATAATTTATATATTTATAGGAGAATATATTTTTTTCGGTTTGTTGAGCAGGCATATTTTCGTTTGTCTTTGTTGTCCTCTAGCTCCCAACCTCTGGTGACCTATGGAGTGTCTATATGGATTATGACACAAAGCGCCTGGATCCGTGGGAGAGAATTATACCTTCCTTTAAGTATAATAGCAGTGTGCCATTTTTTGAAATGCTGGTCCGACAACTATACAGTGCGCTATGGATACCTCATGGAAAAGCTCCTAGCTGTAAAACATTCTGTGCTGTTTACTGGGCATCACAGGTGTTGGCAAGGTGGGTGCATATACTGTTCAAGATAATTTGTTAATACTGTTAGAAATGGAAAAAAGGTATAACTTATAATCAATATCATATCCCATTACTAAGATCCACTGCAGAGGCTACCAGCTGTGGAAATGTCCGCACACTGAGGTAGTGTGAAACTACCATTTCCTTGCAACTGATAAATTTGGCAAATGCAATATCCCTGCTGCTAAAATAAGCAATGGGCGGATAACACAAAGCAATAGTTTTAGTCCTTAGGCCTGTGCAAGGGCACATGATTGTCTTGTCTCTGTATTAATATGTGTTTTATGTAAATCCATATGTAAATTATCATTCTAACTTACCACAATGTAGTCATGTTCACAGTTTGGGTCATGATTGTTTATTAGTATTTGTAAACCAAAACTAGAATGGTCTATTAGCATTATGAACTTTAGGACTACTATCAAAGACATCATTAGGACACAGATTTCTTCATCTGTCAAAATGACCAATGTGTAGCCCAATGGACCCCATTATAGTCAATACGATCTATGGATGTCATCATTTTACAAATCCAGCAGTCCACTATCTTCTTGTTGTGCTTTTTTATGGAGCAGCCCAATGGAAATAGAACCATAGATGTGAACGACCCTACTGCTACACCTTTTTTCTATGTATGTTTTGCTATTTGATTTATCAGAAAATCTAAAACCTGTGGCTGTAGGTAACTGCATGGACCAACTGTAACTCCAGGGGACATTTAGACTATAAACAGTCATATTTCATGTTTGTTAGTAAATTGAGCTTATTAGGTTCACATTAAAGAAGCTTCAAAAGCTGTGGACAAAATATTTACATGGTAAATGTCCCATATGACTTTTTCATAAGACAATAAGTGATTCCCCTGGATTAAAATCATTTACTGTATATAAATCTCTTGTACCTATTCAGTTCTGTAGTAGCTCGAGGATTGCTAAACAGAATACAGAAGAACGGGCTATGTTTCTGTGTAATATAACTTTTCAGCACAACATCCTCAGCACGAACACAAGAAATAATAGAGTCAAAATTGGAAAAGAACAAAAACCATTCTGGGTATGTAAGCTTTAGCTTTTTTGCGACCAACAAAATATTTGGAATTTTGACAACCCTAAATAATAAATAATTATAACATCTAGAAATATATTTCTTTGAACACTCTATAGTACTAATACATTTTCTACTGTGTAAATGCCCACTAGCAGTCACACCACTTCATGCAGTTTTCCATCCATAATGTTGTTATAAAAACCTAATTTATTTCCTATCCAAGCAGAACTTGAGACACTAACACATAATAATAAGGTTGGATTTACAAGGTTTTATTTAAAGCGTAACCATAATTTGAGATATTTTTTATTGTGTGTGTGTGTGGGGGGAGGGGGGGGATGGTCACAAAGAGAAACCTGAGCCTCCTTAGAGTGGATGAGACAGTCACAGAAAGGTGTCCTCCACTGGTGGGAGGAAAGGTTCATATCAATCTGACAACTCCTATACCATCCAGATACGCTGGTATGGAGGAAACATATAAACACCTCTAATAATCTCCCAGGGATCCGCACTGTATATAGAACCTTTGTATCATACATGAACGAGAATGACTGTGAATTATAGTTCACATATACAGTTTAGAAACATCAAATTACATTTTCGACTTACTTCCGACCTTGCCAGTAGAAACTCTCTGTCCAGCAACAATACCACAAATCCCGCTGGAGAGTTATTTCTGGCACATCGGAGTGTGCAGTGATTGCACCATCCTTGAGTAAGAATTTAAAGGGGTATTCCCATCTGGGCATCACATTTAATTAAACTCATTTGCCATATGTAAACATTTCTACAATTGGTTGTTATTAAAAAAAATATTCCTGTGTGAAATAATTTCTTCCATAAATGTCACCATGTTGTCCTTAGAAACGAGATAGCTTCTTTGGATACGACCACCTCAGTGGTGGCCAGACATGCACTAATGAGCCCTGTCTGCCTCTGGATTCAGCGTTCATTCACGCACAGGATTCAGTGTACAGGATGGCTGTGGGACATGCAGTAACTCCTCGGACATTTAATATTCAAAAACTTTTTGTTTCCTTGTGGAATCACTCCAGCAGGTGCCGTTCCAAGGACCAGTCTTGTTTCTAAGGGACCATATTACTACATTTATGAAAAATTATTTTCACTCTGGAACATTTCTTTATAACATCTAATTGAAGAAATGTTTATATATGGCAGATTTAGGAAACTGAACGTAATGCCCAGACGAGAATACCCCTTTAAGTGATTTCAGAACTTTTAAAGTATAGTGGATATGATCCTAATACACTAAAGAGAGCAGCAAATATTGCAGCCAATAAAGTTAGAGAACAATTGCTTGCACAACAACATAAGAGAACACAATGCCCTAAAATAGTTACATTTTCTACATCAGGATTGTAGGATTACAATCTATATCGGGATTATTATACTGTATTAACATCAAAAGATACTTACCTATGATAACTTATGCCAACCAACTTCATACAATCTTGCATCCGTACATACATTTGTAGCCCGTCGATCCACCTATTTGCTAATGCTGTGTCACCATCTGTATATGACAGTCAGTGAGCCCCAGATCATACTGTGTGTCATTACAGGGAGAAATGTATGTAACTTATGCAGAGAAATGCCCTTTCTAAAACTTTTACATCTAACGCCAAAACAAGACATTTACTATTAAAGTTCATAATTGCAGTAAAAATAGTTGTGGCTATAATAGTCGGTTGTATAATTGTTGGCCACCTGATGGTGCTACAGTACAGGCTTTTTTTAGAAGCGCTGCACACACACACACACACTTACATTATTACTGCTCTAAATTTCTAGGTAAATTAAAGTCCAAATGTGTAAATAACATTAATTTTGCTATAGAAAAAAAGCAGTGGCTAAAACTTTTAGCCATTTTACAGTATGTAAGAACTGTTATAGCATGATTTACAGTTCATGGGAGAGGGAGAATGCTTGATGTTTTATCTATTTTAATATGCTTATTTGTGTAGCCTTCAAAGAACAGATGGTTTCACAAAGCCAAGGGTCGACTGTACCTAACTTTATGTGATCTTATTCACACAGGTGCTCCTGGTAACGAGAGAGTCATCATATTTGTTGATGATTAAATATGCCCAAACTGATAGATATGGATCTCAACCTCCATTGAATTATTGCGTCAGTATCAAGATTTAAAGGCTTTTATGACCGAGAAAAAATGTTTGGAAAGAAGTTCAGGTATTGAAATTTATAACTCCATCTTTTAAAGTTACATTGGAGTTACATTGGAAGTTTATATGAGATTTTGGTCCTTGGATATCTCTGAGTCTTTCTCACAATGCAGATAACACTGTAAAAAAGTGTAGTAATTAGCCAACAATTCAAATTGGAGAGGTAATAGCATTGTAAAGTTTTTCTCTTGGTTATGATACTTTTTGCTGAATAATAATTCCTTCAGTAGTCCATTGATAGACAGAGAATCATGCCTGCAGCCAAATAACAAAAATGGCAGAATGGGTAACATTGGAGGGTAGCACTGCAATTACAGTTAAGTATTGGTATATATATTCCTTATTACAGAACCATAGATACTTTTCATCCTGCTATATGTTCCTTTATTAATAATGGCATATGCATTAGACCAGGGTCAGGAACCTTTGTGGCTGAGAGAGCCGGGAACGCCACATATTTTAAAATTTTATACCTTAAGAGTCCGTACAATAATCCCCATGCACAGTAGATAGGTAGTCCTGTGTCACGGGGCCTCTGCGATCTACGCCTCGGATCGCAGGCACACCCGTGCCCCTGTCCGTGGTGGTGCCCCTTTCTGAGCTCACTTACCTCCCACTTTCCTGCTCCCATCCCACCTGGCCAAGCCGCGACGGCAGATTTTAAGGGCAGCACGCGCTGATTGGCCTACCTCCCGTGTTCCTATAAAGACTGGCGGGCTCCGACATGCCCTCCCCGTCGGATTCTAGTGCTTCATACCTATGAGGCAGCTTTGGCGCAGTGTTTCTTTCCAATTTGACCTCCTTTGTGACCCCAGACCTGTTCCTGATTCTGCTCTGTCCGTTGCCAGCCCTGACCTCTTGCTCCGTTCCCCACCTCGCATCATTACACACCGTCCTTGACCTTTGCCTGTTCCTACCTCCTAGTGATCCTGTTCCTGACCACCGGCTACACAAGTACCTGACATGTTCTACTATACACATGTGAGAGACACAGACATCAGATACACAAGTACCTGACATGTTCTGCTATACACATGTGAGAGACACAGGACATCAGCTAAACACAAAATACCTGACATGTTCTGCTATACACTGTGGAGACACAGCATCAGCTAACAAGTACTGACATGTTCTGCTATACACTGTGTGAGACACAGACATCGCTAACATAGTACCTGACATGTCTGCTATACACATGTGAGAGAACAGACACAGATACCAATAACTGGACATGTTCTGCTATACACACGTGAGAGACACAGACATCAGCTACACAAGTACCTGGCATGTTCTGCTATACACATGTGTGAGATACAGACATCAGCTACACATGTACCTGACATGTTCTGCTATACACATGTGAGACACAGACATCGCTACACCAAGTACCTGACTGTTCTACTATACACATGGGAGAGACACGACATCAGATACACAAGTACCTGACATGTTCTGCTATACACACGTGAGGAGACACAGACATCACTACACAAGTACCTGGCATGTTCTGCTATACACATGTGAGATACAGACATCAGCTACACATGTACCTGACATGTTCTGCTATACACATGTGAGAGATACAGACATCAGCTACCCAAGTACCTGACATGTCTGCTTACACATGTGAGAGACACAGACATCAGCTACACAAGTACCTGCCATGTTCTGCTATACACATGTGTGAGACACAGACATCAGCTACACAACTACCTCTCCCGCTGTACCAGGCTGTGAGCTCGTGTGAAGTGCAGGAGGGAGGAGCGTACAGGAGCACAAAGCTGAAGGCCAAGAGCTGATGAGTCCATAGCACAGAATAGTCCGTTGTTTTTAAATGCATCAAACCAAAGCCCAACTCCTAGGACTACACGAGAATTCTCTCAGGGCACAATGTAAGTAATAACATACAATTATGTTGTAATGCAAATGATTAAAGAAGGCAGATTTACAATGCAACTGAAAGGGATTCTGTAACTGTCTTTAGTGATAAAGAGCTCCCTTAATGGTTTAACTCTACTGTCACTGCACATCTGTCAAAACTGGGCCCTCCTTTAATATTTGGAGTGTAGCTCCCTAAAAGAAAAAAAAGATAGGCAGATGCCCAGAGTCACCTCAGCCACCAACACACACTATAGGGGAAATAATCACCATGTTGTCTGTTTCTCAGAAACGTAAGCAGAAAACCAGACAGTGGGGGAGATGATTTCTGCGTGCCTCTTTTCAAAGTTTCCTGCTTTAAGCACACTTATGTGTTTTAGTATCTGGTGTTAGATACATAAGGACATGTGTTTTTGGTGGTGTACATTTTTTGTGACTTTTTAGCACATGGAAGTAAGCACGGTTAGTTGTACTCAGATTTGGGTCTAAAAAGTTTCTCGTATTTGTCTAAAAATAGGGGTGAAGAAGGCACAAATCAAACATCTCTCTTGCAAAGATGCATTACAAATACTGCAATAGACAAACACATGGGCTAACCTCTTTAACCTCTTAACACTCTGGCGTAGCGGCAAAAAAATGGCAAAAACTTGGAAAATGAAAAAAAATGTGCAAGAAAACAAGTCAAAACAGTTTGTGTCCCCTGTGATAAATCCTCCATGTCTTCCTGTAAAAGTCAGGGGTCTTGGCTTCAGTGGAGATATAATTATAACGGCTAAAAGGTGACACATTGCTTGTGATACTTCTCATTGAAACTTGTTGAGCCTGAGCCAGCAAGTATAGCTGCAAATCTATTGAAAGCTGAAAATTCTCATAACTGAAAAGCATAATGGTAACCAATATTGGGCCTAACATTACACTCTGGGTTTTAAAAATGAAAAGGAGTGCATCTAACTCAAGCTGACTGGAGTAACATTAGTTTTGGTACCGTAGTTACATAGTAATCAGTGGCGGGCTAAGTGTCCCATGTGCCGGGCTGTTCCACAACTAGGGCTCCCCACCAGCATCCAAACCAACATGGTCCGGATGTGAGGACTTAAGCACTACTCATATGTAATCTGTACTGTTTATAAAAGTAATTTAATGATGAACTGCAATCATGCTCTTATAACCCATCTATTAAGAAAAGTCGAACATTCCCGGACTGCATGAAAACCCTTCACCCCGACTGCCGTCAGACCAGATCTTCTAGACAGAGTCGGAGATGTGGTTGCTACCCCTGGTGTCGGCCTCTGTGCATCCTGCAGCTAAACTCCCCCTCATACTCTAAATACTCACGTATAACATACATTACACCCCCCCCCCCAAAAAAAAAAAATGGAAAAGTTATTGACTGGAGCAAACCCCTAGGGTAGGAAATGTAGCTGCTACTCATTAATGAAATGTCCTCACCAGAGCCCCTTTACTGAAATGTCCACAGCAGAGCCGCCTTTACTGAAATGTTCATAGCAGAGCCTGCCTTACTCAAATGTCCACAGTAGAGTCCCCATTTGAAATGTCCACTGGCAGGGCCCTGATTTCTGAAATGTCCATAGCAAAGTCCCCCTTTACTGAAATGTCCACATGCTCCCTACTTCATTACTGTTATGTCCACAGTGGGCTCTCTTCAAAACAAATTTAAAAAAGCATGACTCACCTTCTGGCTTTTCTCCTCAGTCCTGCAGCTTCGTCTTCTCCTCGCCCCGGGTTCCATCTTCTTCTTGGCCTGAGCGCAGCTACTATGACGCAGTGGTGGGTGTCGGTGCAGCGTGACGTCATAGTGATGTACCCAGGCTGAAGACAGAAGACGGGGCCAAGGAGAAGAAGCCAGAAGATGATCATATACGGCCCGGGTGTTTAGATCTGGTACGGGGCCATATTGTTTTTTATAGCCCTTTTAACTATGGTTGGGTTATCATTAATTGTTAAGATAAATCACTAGAGCTACAAGAACTCACATTGTAGCCTTGCATAGATGATGCAGTTACAGATAGATGATGGACCTTTTCTCTCTCCTCTAATAACTCAGTATGCTCAATATATTTGAAGATGTTCGCAAGATGTTCCTTCTAATGCCACTTCCTTACCAAAATGCATGAAAGTTTTAATACAAAGAAAAATAAGTTCCTAGTGATATAAACACTAAAGTGTCTCCTAGCTAAGCGATGGCGTCACTAAACTGAGCAGCTTGGATCTAAATAGTCAAAATGAAGTTAACATAGAGCTTTCAGCATCTGTTATATAATCTTTAAGGACACCTGTCATCAGGTCTCTGTCCTATTTCTGTCAACTCTACCTGTTGGAGCAGCTCACAAGGATTCCATCCCATCCTTTATCTAGTCAAGTTATACATTACTTATTCTAAAATCATATTTTCTTTATTATGAAATGAGGCTGGTCACATGGTTAAGGCAGTGATGTCACCCCTGTTAACCCTCCCCTCTCCTCCCCTGCTTATGTCTGTGTGTAATGTATAGTAAAGCATTGCTAGTGTCTTTGCTTATCTGCTGACATGCTCTCTCCTCCTATACACAGTGAGAGACAGACATCAACTACACAAGTACCTGGCATGTTCTGCTATAAGATGGCTGCCTGGAACTGTTGCATCTCTCCTATACACACACAGGCTGCAGGGGGTGTGACCGCCATACCAGGAAGCACATGGAGGAGCCATTCACCATTATCCATCACACCATTATACAGGCTGTCAATCATGTGTATAGGAGTATCTCATACACACAGGCTGCAGCGGCGCCAGCACCAGGGAGCAATGGAGGAGCCATTACACCATTATAAATCAATCATTATACAGGCTGTCAGTCAAGCACTGGGGTGTGGCTGTGCCTCCCACTCGTGAATAAGCTGGACAGCTTGAATATGCTAATGACTTATTGGACATCTCTAAGGACATTTGCATACAGCTGCAGGACCTTATTGCTTAAGTTTACAGGCATGTAGAGGGACAATGAAGGGATAGAGACAATGCTTTCTAATGGCAGTTTATGAAAATATATTTAGGTTAGGGGGTTAATTGACTGAAGGTACATGGAATAGCATAGCCATACCAATAAAAAACTCTAGTCTTTAATGAAGTAATAATCAATTTATCTGAAGCATATTTATGATAGGGTCCAAGATTAAAAGTGGCGTCTCTGCTAGTAAGCCGATGTGGAATGTTTATATTGATCCTGGTGGAAGTAGGTCCAGCCAAACATACCATATGCTAAGTCACAAAAAGAAAAGTAAACATGTACTTTGAATTAGTGATTCTGAGCTGAGTGGATGCCTTGTAAACTGATAGGGATCACTAAAGTTGTGCCTAGCTTTATGTAAATGAGACAAGTCAATTATAGTGATAAACATTAACTGTTTGTTTATCATATTGTAATGTTCAGCAGATTAAAGGCTATAAAGTAATTTATATGCAGCTCACATTTTCAGCTATATCTGTAACTGTTGTATTCAAGTTCATGGATCCACAGTCTGATGGGATCGGAAAGATGAGATTCACATCTTTAATATGACCCCAAAATGAGTCTAAAGTGACACTCCCCTGCAGCCTCTAAACTTGTCTAATTTCCGGCAATATATTATAATTCTTTGCTCATTTGCAAATTACTTTGGAGGATATTTTAAATAGGTAAAAGAAAAGAATGACATTTCACATTTCATACGCAGTCTAAGGAACTATTCTTTAAAGAACACCTGTCATCAGGTCTCTGTAACAATTTCTGTCACACAAACTGTGGTATCACATGTGTGAGACACAGACATCAGCTACACAAGTACCAGACATGTTCTGCTATATACATGTGTGAGACACAGAAAACACTACACAAGTACCTGACATGTTCTTCTATACACATGTGGGAGACTTAGACATCAGCTACACAAGTACCTGACATGTTCTGCTATTCACATGTGGGAGACCCAGACATCAGCTACACAACTACCAGACATGTTCTGCTATACACATGTATGAGACACAGACATCAGCTACACAGTACCTGACATGTTCTACTATACACATGTGTGAGACACAGACAATCAGCTACACAAGTACCTGACAGTTCTGCTATACACAAGTGAGAGACACAGACATCAGCTACACAAGTACCTGGATGTTTGCTATACACATGTGTGAGATACAGACATCAGCTACACATGTACCTGACATGTTCTGCTATACACATGTGAGAGATACAGACCTAAGCACACAAGTACCTGACATGTTTCTATACACTGTGAGAGACACAGACATCAGCTACACAAGTACCTGCCATGTTTGCTATACACATGTGTGAGACACAGACATCAGCTACACAAGTACCTGATGTTCTGCTATACACATGTGAGAGACACAGACATCAGCAACACAAATACCGACATGTTCTGCATACATTGTGTGAGACACAGACATCAGCTACAAAGACCTGACATGTTCTGCTATACAATTGTGTGAGACACAGACATGGCTACACAAGTACCTGACATGTTCTACTATACACATGTGAGGACACAGACATCAGAACACAAGTACCTGACATGTTCTGCTATCACACGTGAGAGACACAGACATCAGCTACACAAGTACCTGCATGTTCTGCTATACACCGTGTGAGATACAGACATCAGCTACACATGTACCTGACATGTTCTGCTATACACATGTGAGAGATACAGACATCAGCTACACAAGTACCTGACATGTTCTGCTATACACATGTGAGAGAAACAGACATCAGCTAAAAAATACCTGCCATGTTCTGCTATACACATGGGTGAGACACAGACATCAGCTACACAACTACCAGGACATGTTGCTATACACATGTATGAGACACAGACATCAGCTACACAAGTACCTGACATGTTCTACTATACACATGTGTGAGACACAGACATCAGCTACACAAGTACCTGACATGTTCTGCTATACACACGTGAGAGACACAGACATCAGCTACACAAGTACCTGGCATGTTCTGCTATACAATGTGAGATACAGGACATCAGCTACACAAGTACCTGACATGTTCTGCTATACACATGTGAGAGACACAGACATCAGCTACACAAGTACCTGACATGTTCTGCTATACACATGTGTGAGACACAGACATCAGCTACACAAGTACCTGACATGTTCTGCT